>JAVJIF010009862.1:0-209344 GCA_038442645.1 Agave tequilana
TTGGGAATCCTATAAATATGGATTCTCTTGGCCTGTTTATCCTAATATTTTTAAGAGAAAATTTTCCCATCTTCTAAGTGTTTTTAGCAAGTTTTAAAAAGAAGTTTTTGTGCCAAAAATTCTCTTATCTTTATTTGTGTTCAAAGTTTTGAAAAATTAAAGAAAATCAAGTCTTTAGAAATTCTATTTTGTTCTTCATTTTATATATCCATCAAGAAGTTTTTCTCAAGTATTTTATTTGTTGTTTTTATTTCCAAACATTTGATTTCTCACATACTTGAGCCAATCAATTCTAATCCTATCTTTAGGATCTTGTTTTTGTGAGAAAAATTGTTTGTGATCTTTTGAGATCACCAAGAGAGAGTTTATGATCTTTGTGACCACCAAATGTATTTTTCTTTACTTTGTACTAGGCTTAGTGTCCATCCCTTGTGTAGAGGTTCTGTGTTGAGAGATGAGTTGTGTACTCTAAGTATTGAGTTGTAATCCTCAGTAGAGGTCCCTTTGTGGAAGGTCCTGTGTGGACATAGTGAAATCCTTCTTTGTGAAGGCGGGGATGTAGAGCAGTGGCTCGAATCTCAAAACATATCTTGGTATTTGCGTTTGATCCACTATCTCTCAACTCTATCTTTTTTATATCTTGTATTGTTATTGCTTCTCATATCATATACATGCTTGTATTGTTTGTGTGCCCACACTTGTGTTGAACCAAGAGAGCTTCTAATAGCACATCAACTCTTAGTTTAGAGGAATCTCGAAGAGTAGTTCCAGAGCCCTTCACGGGGAATTCGGGCTCACTCTTGGTTACACATAATGTGCTTGCAATTAAGTTTTTAATTCCACATCATTTATCCTAGATTAGCTAGTACACCTATTCACCCCCTGGAGACTTCCTTGCAGGACTGAAGGAGCTCAAGGCGCTTCCATTGAAGGACCAACGACGGTGTTTTGAAGAACAAGATCTTCAAGGTAAGCTTTGCCAGATTTCTTCTTAACTTTCTTTTGTTTGATAATTGACTTTTTTCTTATTTTAACCCAGAGTTGTGCATATCTTCGAGCTACTGGATGCTCATCGGACACCCAAGATTGTTGGTTACACTGAGAAGTGAGGAGCTTGCTTCTAAGGGGAAGGAGGCGGCCTACAAGATATCTCGGCTTTAGGCGGATTTGGATCACGACTGAAATCCAGAGAAGACGGGAGACGGAGCTGGAGTGGCTGCGAGGGGAGTCAAGGGAGAGGAAGACCCTGTTGTCTCAACTGGCCGAGGCTCGGGGAGATATGGAGAGAAGCGGCTCAGAGTTAAGAAAGAAGGACTCCGAGTTGCAAGGGGGAGAGTGCGGAGTCGTGACAGAAAGATTTTGAGCTTTAGAATTAGGAGTCAGGATTGCAGTCGACTAGGGGATCTGGAAGAGGCATGCTGATGCATTGAGGAAGTGAAGTGGTGGTGGGTTTGGAGAGGGATACCTTTGAGGATGCAAAGGCGTGCTTGAGGATGACTTAATGAGGCGTTGCATGCCCAGTTTGTTTATAGTTTGCTTGGTAGCTTGTGGAGGTATGGTGTTCGTCATCGAGTTTACAGATGTTTTAGGTAGCCACACATGGAGGCCTCAGGGTTAATCGAAGGCTCCTCAATAGTTGGAAGAAGAAGATATAGATTACCTTGAGGTTATCGTCAAGGTGGAGCCTGTCACAGTCTTTTGGCTCGCTCGGGTAGCCGTCAGGGTAAGGTCTGATGTAGGTTGAGCTCCAAGCAATCTTTGTGGGCGAGCCTGTCTTTCAGGGGACTCTTAGAGGGGCAGCCGTTAAGGTAGGACCCGTATAGGTTGTTGACTCGCTCGGATAGCCATCAGGACAAGGCTTGTGTAGGCTGAGCTCTGACAGTCATGGAAAAGTCTGCATCTTTCAAAAGACTCCCCGAGGGGTAGCCGTCAGGGTAGGACTCGTATAAGCTGTTGACTCCCTCGGATAGCCGTCAGGGCAGGCCCGCGTAGGCTGAGCTCTGAGCAAACATCGACAAGTCTCTGTCTTTCAGGAGACTCCCTGAGGGTAGCCGTTAGGGTAGGACCCGTATTAGCTGTTGACTAACTCAGATAGCCGTCATGGCAAGGCCTGTGTAGGCTAAGCTCCAAGTAGTCATGGGTAAGTTTCCTTCTTTCAGGCAACTCCCTGAGGGGTAGCTGTCACTGTAGGACCCGTATAGGCTAGCCGTCCGGGCAAGTCCTGTGTAGGCTAAGCTTTAAGCAATCGTTAGCAAGTCGCCGTCTTTCAGGAGACTCCATGAGGGTAGCCATCAGGGTAGCACCCGTATAGGCTGTTGACTCGCTCGGGTAGCCGTCAGGGTAAGGCCCATGTAGGCTAAGCTTCAAGCAGTCATGGGCAAGTCTCCGTCTTTCAAAAGACTCCCCAAGAGGTAGCCGTCAGGGTAGGACATGTATAGGATGTTAACTCGCTCAAGCAGCCATCAAGGTAAGGCTCGTATAGGCTGAGCTTCGAGCAGTCGTGGGTAAGTCTTCGTCTTTCAGGAGACTCCCTGAGGGATACCGTCAGGGTGGGACCCGTATAGGCTGTTAACTCGCTCACCACACTCATAGAAGGTATTGAGATAATAGTCTTTTCCCAGAATATACATGCTTTTACATGGCATCATTTTAAGTAAAAAGGATTCCATTGCTTCTTGCGGGGCTTCCCATCCCAATTGGTGCTGATGAGTAAGCATTTTAGTCAATAGCCTCATCTGGGGTGTCTCTGACCTCTGGATCTTCCTCCTGATCGAGGATAAAGTCATCGAGGTACCCACATTGAATTAGTTCCTCGATGTGCCTCTTGAGGGCCCAACAATTCAGGGTGACGTGCCCTTGAATGCCATGGAAAGAACAGCGTCCTCCTACTTTCAGGGGATCCGGGTCGCACTTACTTAGCTTGGCATGGGAAGTCTAACCCAGGGTTGATGCTTGATGACCAGAAGGTTGAGTCGTCCTTGGTCTCTATTGCTATCGGGAGAGCAATTCCTGTCCTCTTGGGTGTTGGGGTGTGATATCCCCTTATCCATTTTCATGGGGGACCGGCACTGTGGCTCTCCGAATCCCTATAGGGTGAGGTTATTTGGGTGCGCCTTCGATTTAACTTGAAATATAAGTCGGTCGGAGCTGAGGGATGTTGATGAGTTTGGAAGGACGCGTCCATCTGGGCTTCCCTTGCGCTCAACTCTATGACTCGTTCTTGATCTTTTCAAAGTGTCTTTATTTGCGTGAGGAGCTGGAAGTTGATTTGCACGGTCACTTCTCACTTGCATTTGGCAGTATCACGATGGATGGCGATCAGCTCTCGTTCGCGGTTTGCCAGGGTCCATTGTTCACTCAGCTATCGTTATATGTCAGTTACTCGCTAGATGAGCCATCCTCTGGAGAGTGTTGACGGCTCTATTCACCGAGGTGTTGACGTCGTGGTGATTAGTACTCTTAGATTCCATAGTTGTTTAAAACCTTTCTGAGAAAGTGAAAGGGTATCAGATAGGAAGAACTTAAGTATGCAGACTCAAAGATCTGAATGAAAGCACAAAATGCGATGGGTAATTCCCGGAGGAGTTATCCACGCGCCAATTTGCTGAGACTAATGGGTGAATTGTAGAGATTAAACCAAAGTGTGACACCCCCGATTCCTTGGATACAGAGACGTTATTGTGACATACACACGCATGTTGGAACTTGCTTTTGATGATACATTTGTGAAGCCATTTCAATGGAGCTCTTTTGCACAAGTCTATTCAAGAGTTCTACATGATCAAGACTTCCCAAAGAGAGTTGCTATGGATGTGTATTGTAATGTTTAATAGTATGTTAAAAGCATTGAATACACATACACATCATTAGTCTATTAGTAGACTTGACCCTTCCTATTAGTAGACTTGACAACCTATTAGTAGACTTGACCCTTTCTATTAGTAGACTTGACCCTTGCTATTAGCAGACTTGACCCTTCCTATTAGCAGACTAATAGGGTTATTAGTCAACTTATAAAAAAGACTAGTCGACTAATACATGTTATAGTCGACTTATAATTCCTACTGGTCAACTAATTGTAGTTTCCAGAAACTTGAATATCTGTTTCAGTCTTATGTAGTCGACTTATACCCAGGATTAGTCGACTAACCCAGTCTAAATTGCCTACCCTAGTCGACTAACCCCCAATCCCTAGTCGACTTATAACAGTTTGTAACTGTTGTACAGTTATTGTATTCTTGTATTTTATCCAACGTTTCAAAATTCAAATTGTCCTAATAACTACCCTAACTGACCCTAACTGACTATAGATTTCAGCTATAAATAGGGCTGTTATCTTAGGTTTAATATACTAATTCAAATCTATAGTTTTCTGACCAAAAATCTTGTTCAAAATTCTGGTTCTCTGAAAACTGTTTCCACTTTCTGTTTCTTCACCAAATTCCTACTCCAAAGTGAAGATTTCTGAAAGTCAACCTATAATAGCCCTTGTTCACAATCACATTCAGATTCAAGGCTTATAGGAAAGCTTGTAATCACACAAAGGAAGCATTGTACAAGAGCGTCTTCTTGGTGTAGAAGAGAAGTTGTACAAGGTATTGTGGTCTTCTTGGTTGTAAGAAGAGTTGTATACATTTGGCAAAGGGATTTGTCAAGTGGGATACAAGGTGTTAATTTTGAGTGTACAAAGTCAAAGGATAAAGGAAAATCTCAAGCGGGTGGCTTGGGGACTGGATGTAGGTCACGAGGACCAAACCAGGATAAATCACTAGTGTTTGTGTTTGCTTAACTTTTCTGTGATTTATTTCCTTTTATTGCAAGTTCTTTATTTATTTAACTCTAATCATCCTTTGTTTAGTATATATGTTGACATTGTATTTTAGATCCACAATTGGCATCATCTCGGGACCAACAATTGGTATCAGAGCCCTGCATATCAAGTCAACAATCTATAAGAATGGCAACGGAGTTCCCTTCGTCACAATTCAAAAAAGGACATTCTACACAACGTCCACCGCTATTTGACGGATCCAACTACATGGAAGTGTAGAATGAAGATCTACTTGCAATCGCTCAACTACAAACTTTGGAACATTGTAGAAGCACCGTACACCAAGCCATCAACCAACTACAACGCTTGAAGTGATGATCAAAAGAAGAATGCGAACCTTGACGCCTAAGCAATGAATGCTTTATTCTGTGCCTTAACCAAAGAAGAATTCAACCGTGTGTCAACAGCCACTTCTGCAAATTAAATATGGCACACTCTTCAGGTAACACATGATGGCACAAATAAGATTAAGGAATCTAAAATTTTGTTCTTGTCCACAGGTTTGAACTATTCAAATGAAGGAGAATGAAACCATCTCAGAAATGGTTACAAGATTCACCGATATTACTAATTCTTTAGCATCCCTTGGAAAGGAATACACCCAAGTAGAAAAGTTCGCAAGATCCTTCGTGCACTCACATCAGATTGGGAGAAGAAGACAACCGCAATCGAAAAAGCGAATGATCTCTCAACAATGTCGTTAGAAAACCTTATTGGTAATCTAATGGTATATGAAGTGCAACTCGAAGTAAGAAAGAAGCATGAACAACAATCTCTCTCAAAGAAGAAAGAACTTGCCTTCCATGCATCCTCAGACACGGACAATTCAGATGACGATGAAGAGGAGATGACAATGCTTTCAAGAAATTCAGAAGATTCTTGAAGCAAGGTAAGTTTAAATGTTTTAATTGCAATAAAACAGGTCATATGAAGAAGGATTGCTCATTGCTCAAAAACAAAGGTAAATACAAGAACAAAAAGTTCAGAAAGAAGAAAGACTACCAAGCATCATGGGAGAACAGTGATTTCTCTTCCTCTGACGAAGAAGAAACCACTGAACATGTCAACATCTGTTACATGGTGCTAGAAGAAGATGAGGTACAATATACTGAACTTTTAGATGCATTCCATGAATTATTCAATGATCTAAAGAATGAAAAAATGAAGAATAAAGTTTTATTAAAGGAAAATGAAAAACTTTTCAAAGAAAACTCTTGTTATGTCTCTCAAGTTTCTTCTATAAATTCTCAAAAAGATGATTTTGAAAAAGTGATATCATCATTGAAAAAGGATAATGAGAATTTTATAAAAGAAAATATTTTGCTTAAAAAGAAAACTATGTCTTTAACTGAAAGAATTCTGTGTTAGATAAGGAGTATAGTATTCAGTTTTCAAATTGAAATATGAAGAGATTTTGAAAATGTGACTAAGTTTAATCAAGGAAAAGAAAAGTTGAATGATTTGTTATCATATCAAAAGATGTCACATAATCATTATGATCTTGGATTTTTTGAAAAATTTTCATATGTTAGTAATCCATATAATTCTTTTGTGAAAAGAAAGTCTGATATTATTTCAAAAAGAATTAAGAATAAGTTTATATGGATTCCTAAAAACTAAAGCATAGTTGACAAAAATACTTATATTGCATCATACATACATGATATATGTAATTCATGCAATTATGTGTATACTAACAGATGAAAATCAAATTCAAATTGGGTTTGGTCTCCTAAAGGTTAATGCTTTACTTTTATGATTGGTACCATCTAATGTTTATCTTTCAGGTACCACATAAGAAGTTTGATAAGGAAATTACTTCAAATATTTATCATATATATACATATTATGATATATTTGTTGCAGGGGGAGAACAAGTGTTTCTATATCTGTTATAACCCATTTTCTGCAGGGGGAGAACATATAACTTATTTTCTGTAAGGGAAGCATTTGTGCACACAAAGTGTCATCATCAAAAAGGGGGAGAATGTTAGAACTTGCTTTTGATGATACATTTGTGAAGCCATTTCAATGGAGCTCTTTTGCACAAGTCTATTCAAGAGTTCTACATGATCAAGACTTCCCAAAGAGAGTTGCTATGGATGTGTATTGTAATGTTTAATAGTATGTTAAAAGCCTTGAATACACATACACATCATTAGTCTATTAGTAGACTTGACCCTTCCTATTAGTAGACTTGACCACCTATTAGTAGACTTGACCCTTTCTATTAGTAGACTTGACCCTTTCTATTAGCAGACTTGACCCTTCCTATTAGCAGACTAATAGGGTTATTAGTCGACTTATAAAAAAGACTAGTCGACTAATACATGTTATAGTCGACTTATAATTCCTACTGGTTGACTAATTGTAATTTCCAAAAACTTGAATATCTGTTTCAATCTTATGTAGTCGACTTATACCCAGGATTAGTCGACTAACCCAGTCTAAATTGCTTACCCTAGTCGACTAACCCCCAACCCCTAGTCGACTTAGTAGTTTGTAACTGTTGTACAGTTATTATATTCTGGTGTTTTATCCAACATTTCAAAATTCAAATTTGTCCTAATAACTACCCTAACTGACCCTAACTGACTATATATTTCAGCTATAAATAGGGTTGTTATCTTAGGTTTAATATACTAATTCAAATCTATAGTTTTCTGACCAAAAATCTTGTTCAAAATTCTGGTTCTTTGAAAACTGTTCCCACTTTCTGTTTCTTCACCAAATTCCTACTCCAAAGTGAAGATTTCTGAAAGTCAACCTATAATAGCCCTTGTGCACAAGCACATTTAGATTCAAGGCTTATAGAAAAGTTTGTAATCACTCAAAGGAAGCATTGTACAAGAGCGTCTTCTTGGTGTAGAAGAGAAGTTGTACAAGGTGTTGTGGTCTTCTTGGTTGTAAGAAGAGTTGTATACATTGGGAAAAGGGGATTTGTCAAGTGGGATACAAGGTGTTGATTTTGGGTGTACAAAGTCAAAGGATAAAGGAAAATCTCAAGCGGGTAGCTTGGGGATTGGATGTAGGTCACGAGGATCGAATCAGGATAAATCACTAGTGTTTGCGTTTGCTTAACTTTTTTGTGATTTATTTCCTTTTATTGCAAGTTCTTTATTTATTTAACTCTAATCATCCTTTGTTTAGTATATGTATTGACATTATATTTTAGATCTACAATTGGCATCATCTCGGGACCAACAACGCAGTGCAAAAATACCCTCACATATGTATGCTAAGCATCAGTACATGTAAGAATCAGAGTACAGAAGCTCAGTGGTAATATATATTCCAATAATACAGTACAAGTACATTGTTATCACAGAGCATTGTTATAATATTACAAGAATATTACATCACCAAGAAGCGTAAAAATATAATTTACAAGGTGATATATAAGTATGAATAGTACATAAGGTGCTCACGAGTTACAACAAGGGATCGCGAGAGCCGGGCAGGAGAGGCTGAAAGAAAGGCTATGAACAGTCTACCACCGATTAATCACGCTTCTGCTATGCAACTCTGGTCGGTGATAGAAGAGTCCACATGCTCTAAGCTCTGAGATCTGGACATGCAGATCCAGGAGTAGTCAGAAGGTAACCCAACGAGTATGTAAAAATGAAGCTAAGTGGCGTGTGTTGGACCCGAGAGGGGTGAATAGGGTCAAGAGTGATTAAAGTTAAATTTACTTGTTATATGACTAACTGTAAAAATAAGCAGACTGGTAGGATCACCCAGTCTGATGGTAGGATGACGTAGTCTGGTGGTAGAAGCAACAGAGAACAAAAGAGCAATGTAACAGTGAATGCATAGCAGATAAATACAATAATAACAGTAGAGAGAATACAAGTAATTTTTGGGTGGTTCAGGAAACTCTCCTACATCCACCACCTAGAGGTCTCCTCTCTAGGATTTGCAAATGCACTAAAAAGATTCTTCTTGAAGTAGGGATTATAACCACCAAGACTCTTTCTTAAGTTTGAATTTTCAATCCGCCAAGATACTATCCAATCTTGGATTTACAAACCACCAAGATACTACCCGATCTTAAATTTACACACCACCTCTATCTTGAGGCATACAACAATGAGTATGATAATAGATTTTGTTCTCTAACACAATAGTGAGAACTAAAATAAGCACAATGATAAAATCAAAATAGATAATATAATAGAAGACTCTATGTAATCATATAGTTCTAAGTATTATCAATAATAACTTGGCCCAATATGTGTAAAGCAATAAAAATGAGAATCTAGAATAAATATAGAAGATGAAAATGAGATTCTCCAATAAAGAAGTGATGAAATTCTCTTTTATTGAATGCTTGAGACTTTCTCTGAAAATCAGAACTTAAATGAAGATGATTGGCTCAACCACTTTTGTTTGATGAGATTTCAAATTCAAGGCTTGAAGGTAGAAGAGCTCAGTTTATGCTTTTCTGAAATTTTAAGGTTGTGTTCTTCTTCTTGAATTGAATGAACAAGGTTCTATATAAACAACAAGGCAACATCAGAGTGAATCCAACCATTGGATAAAGAGAGAGGCAGATGTTGCTATGAAAAAGATATCTAAACTGAGCATAATCTTGCGCAATTAATGCCCCTGAAGTAGTAAAACAGGGAAGAGGTATGGAGACTTTAGAGAGAGCGAAAGAGATGAAGTTTTTTCCCAAAATATATACCCAATGGGTCTCTCTACACAGCTGCGAAACTGGACTGGTAGGGGCTGTCAAAAACTGTCAACAGTACATGCAAAGAGGGACATATTGACAAAGATAGACCCAATTTTTTAGTTAGAATACAGGATATATACAGCCATCTTGTGTGAAAGAAGTTAATACAAAGAGTGGGTACTATAACTAGTTACAACAGACCAGTAAATATAATGTCCAGAGAAGAGATCCAGAAATGAAACAGAATTGTGACAGAATTATATCAATTTAACATGTACTGGACAGAGCTAGTAGAAAGAGGCTGAGTGATAGGATGAGGTGGTAGAATGAAGATTCTACCTAGAAACGAAATAGAAAGATCCTACTTTATGCCAAATATATGTTTGATAATAAAATTACTATATGATTACTTACATAGTTTCTATTGATAAAATTTGTGGCTCAATATATATTTGGCTCCTCGTTCTTTCATAGCTTGTTGTATCTTATAATAGTTTGATCTTGTGGAGCTAGATGTGCTTCTTGAATATGAAGTTTGTGGAGCTTCACATAATTCCTTCCATCCTCCATATATATATGATAGGTAGCTCAAATTCATTCATCCCCCAAGTATAGTCTTATACTAAAATAAAACAACACTATTAATCCAACTTGTTAGTAACTTAATTTGTAGGTTAATTACATCTTTAAAATCATAAGAGTTACAATCTCCTCCTTTTTGATGATGGCAACTTATAAATTTGATTGGAAAATAATAATATTGCTGATCAAGGGAAAACCGTGCATAAAAAGTGCCGTTTTGAAATCACTAATTAAAGTATGTGTGCTTCAGCATCCTCGATACTTCTGTTATAGCATAGAGGCTAAACAGGTCGAATCCATAAGGACAGAAGTGATAGAAGCTTTACCTGTATGTTCACGTGTGTGTTAAAGTTTTTTTTAACATTTTAAAGAATGAAAAGAAAAAAAATAAGAATGGAAAGAGAAGGATACAGTGAAAACAAACAAGTGAGAACATAGAAAAGAATGTATTTGTGATTTTTGTAATTATTTCTAAAACAAAGTAAAAAAGAAAGAAAACTCATGGCTACTAACTACTAATGACTCTACTAACATGCTAACCTCTAGTTGTCTCACATGTATCATTGGTCATCACTAATTCTTGGTTCAAGAGCTTTACAGAGCATGGCTCATAAGATCACTTTCACATCCAAACTCAACAAATAAGAGCAAGCTACACTTAAATCATCAAAACTAAGTAGAGCAAGTATGGAATAAAGTAATAGTAACTTGTTAGAGAGTTAGATGTTAGAGTATTACAATCCATCATCATGAGCCATCAATAGCTCTTGCAAGACCAAGGCCAAGTAGAGGCTATTAGATTCATTTAGATTATCAAGTAAGGAGTTAGCATAGTTAGTGGTTAGTAATTAGTTGCCATGAGAAGAAAATTAGCTAAACATGTAAAGAGTTAGAGAGAAAAATAAGTAGAGATAAGAGAGAATCTTTCATAAAGTATCACCCTCCATTACAAGCACTCTTGCTTTCATCTTATGTACTTCTCTCTTCCCTATTACATGATCTACAAGAAATAAAAATACAAAAGAGAAAGAAGAAGAACAACTAACCTAAATTAAAAAAAGAAAACTACCTTAAAAACTACCCTAAAAACTCTTCTCCCCTCTGTTCTAAAAACCTGGGGTATTTATAGGCAAAGGGGGTCACTAGGGAGGCATCACGGGCCACGCGTTGAAGCTCAACATGTGGCCCCACCAGAAGGCCGCAGAAATGCGTTTTTTTGTCGCGTTTCCGTGGCCCTTCTAGGGTCGTGCGCGTCGTACCAGTGGGTGCAGATTGTTGGATTGTCCCCTGCTGTTTTCTGCTGTTAGTTTCTGATTTTCTGCAACCTGTTTTGGCAGATCTAGCTTCCAAAGTCAATGACTATATTTGTACGCTTTAAATTACCAAATAAATGGGATTTTTAGGCTTCTTCTTCATTTCACACCATGAACCTAGGAATATACAAGAGAGGTATTATTAACAAAATTTAATACTGAATAAATATGAAGATGTGGTATAAAATATATAATTTTGGAGACTAATCACACCCCCACACTTATCTTTTGCTCATCCCGAGTAAAATAGAAAATTATCTAAGAAGATTATTACACCACTTTCGCAGAAGACGATTGTACTGAGCATGTGCAACAAGCCGTTAAACACTAGGTTTCCCTCTAGAGGAGTTTTGTTTCCTGAGGGTTTTCAGCAGATTACACCTATAAAATATAAAGAAAGAAATCAAATGTTAGTATTTTGAAAATGCATTTTGAAATAGAGAAAAATATTGAAATATTTATGAATTATAAGTTATACAGTGAATCAATTATATTAACAAAAAAATGAAAATTGTTCTTAAATTAAATGTAAGAATTTAAAATCAAACGATTCTTTGAATATTCTATAAAAAATCGAGAAAAATAAATTTTTTGAACTGTGAGATATGAAATAAACCAACTCTGCCTTTTTGCCTTTCTTTTTTTTTTTCTTCAGTTTTTTTTTTCATACTTAGGAGTAGGGTTTAGTTAAGATTACTTCGGAATAGTGGTTTTAAGGACCAGTGAGCAACATTCTTTCTAAACCAGAGGGTTTCGGCACCAAATGAGAAAAAATTTTAGGGAAATAAGGAGAAAATAAGACCACAAACTAGAGGAGAATAATTTTTTTTTCTATATAATTAAAACCCAGAATAATAAGGATTTTTAAAACAGATTATTATTATTTATATAATTATATATATATATATATGCATTTTCAGTCTTTGTGTTCAATCCCAAAAAATTGTGTAAGTGTGAAGTGCATATATCTACGGTAAAAAAATTCGAGATCAAATTATATTTTCAATCTTACTTTCTTATCCTAAAATTAAACAAGATCAATTATTTTTACTTGGTTAAGAATTCATAATTTTAGGTCTTCTTAATTCCTAAGATCCTCTTAGCTTTCTTAAAAATAAATCTAAACTATTTCTCTTATTTCAAAAATTGTAAAAGGAAAAGAAAGGGTTTTTTATAAAAGAAAAATCTAAAAAATTTCTTAAAAAAAGTGTAAAAGAAAGAAAATTTAAAATAACTATGTTAGTATACCCTCCCCCACACTTATCTCATGCATTGTTCTCAATGTATCGTGAATGTGTATATGCATAAAACAAATGGAAAGGGAAGGAAGATTACCTTATAGTGGTGGTTCTGGAGGTGCTCTGATTGGGCCAAGCATTGCTACCCAATCAAGATAATGTGGTAACTCACGGAACCCACATTTAATAGAATCATGCAAGATTCTATCATAAAAATTATTCCCTTTACATGACCCAGTCTTGAAAGATCATCACTGAGTCATTCTGATCAATACCTTGGTCCAATAATAGAATGTGATTTTGTGGAATGAATGCTTTGGATTTTGAAATGAAAGTTGGGAAACCAATACTAACTCGAAAAAATCAACTTTTGGTTTGAGAGTCAGTTTAGGTTCAAGAGTTGAGTCCAAATCAAGAATTTAATTTCACATTCTATTTCCATCAATAAAATGTGACAATCCAAAAGAAGTGGTTCAAAATTCATGGATACAGGAATCAATGTTGGCTCAAGGAATGGGTCCAACTTTGGTAAAGATATCAGAGTCAACATTGATTCAAGATTGGAATTGAATCACAAAGTTGTAGGTCGGGTTCATATTCATATTCAAGTTCAATTTCATTGAAATGAAAACTTTTTAATTTGTCAATAGGTTGATATTGGTCAAGTTCAAGGTTTTGTGATAAAATTGAATCTTGGTCAAAGTCTTCAAGATTCCATAATTCTTGGTTTTCATCAATATTATTAGAAGTGTTAGGAATAGTCAAAGATTGGGTAAGGAGAGTTTCCTTATTCCTACATATCTTTTCCAATTAACTAAGTTTTGCTTCAATCATATTGAAAGGATTGCTTTGGAATTGAATCATGGATTCCATACTCTTTTCTAAGTCGGTATGTTCTTCTTGCTATGGGACTTGAAAAATGGAGAAAGGATCTTGAATTTGAAAACTTTGATAGGATTTTGAGTCTTCTAGATTTTGAATCCGTCGCTCGAGTTCCTCTAAGGCTTCCATCCTCTTTTCCCTATCAATTTGTTCTTCTAATGGTTGTTCGGGAGAAAGAGTATATGAAGCTGGATGTTGGTAAGGTGGTTCACCATATGACTCGGAAGAGTTGTATCCCCACTGACTCTATGAAGAATGGTGATAATTATTCAAGTCTTGTTCACAGTATTGAGACTGAGGCATATATTGATTCGGATAAGACCAATCTGGCATACTTGATTGGTTAAAGTTATAAAATGCTGAATTGGTAATATCCGAGTCAAAAGAGGTCAGAGTGAAGTATGGATCACTATATGCATGGAATAATTATAATTGTAATCCATAACACAAATATGTCAAAAAAATAAACCAAAAACAAGCAACAAACATCAAAAAAAAGAAAATTTCAAAAACAAGCTTATATTAGGGTTGTCCTAGGCCTAAACGACTCCTAACTGGTTAGACTGTTCATGAGGGGATCGGTTAGGTAGGGGCAAGACCAGTGAGAGGTATTTGTGCCACAGTAACGGGCCTAATTATGTCAAACTACTGTTCTTCGAGGTTTCGTCTCTCAATCCCCAATCTTTGACACTAATTTGACAAAAGTCAAACTCTAACAACTTTCCCCTTAGGTCAATCTCCTAAATGAGTCTGAGATATCCCTAGGGGCCAACGTCTAGGAACTTTTATTTAGGCTTGGGTTGTATGAGTGGAGAGGTGATTTTTAGGCTAAGGGGGATTGATTTCCCCACCTTATCTTATGTAGGATTTTGCCCTTAATTTCTGATTCGTACAAGTGTGCAATATAGATAAGAATTAACACACAAAGTGAGTAAATCATCCACGTGTTTGTCCTAACTATATACAATGCAATATGTACACCTTAATGCAAATGTATTTTGGAATGAAAATTGACACATACCTAGATACAAATGTTAACAATTTTAAAACATCCAATTACTGTATTTTAGTTCTTAATTATTATAGTGCACAGGTAATATAAATAGAAACTAGCAGCAGAATATAGCAATATACAAGAATTTACCCAACCACACAAAAATATGTTGGAATTTTTGCAATGTTAAAAATTTGACCTGCATACCAAAAACAAAGAAGGAAAGTTAACAAAAATATGAGATCAAACCATTCCCATCCTGGCAATGGCACCAAAATTTGATTGGGAGAAAATCGTGCACAAAAAGTGTCGTTTTGAAATCACTAATTAAAGTGTGTGTGCTTTGACTTCCTCGATACTTTCGTTATAGCATAGAGGATAAACGGGTCGAATCCATAGGGACGAGAAGCGATAAAAGCTTTATCGGTATGTTCACGTGTGTGTTAAAGCTTCTTCAACATTTTAAAGAATGAAAAGAAATGAATAATAATGAATGAGAAGAGAAGGATACGGTGAAAACAAAGAAGTGAGAAACATAGAAAAAAATATTTGTGATTTTTGTAATTATTTCTAAAACAAAGTAAAAAAAAGAAGAAAACTCATCACTACTAACTACTAATGGCTTCACTAACATGCTAATCTCTTAGTGATAGTTTCCTCACATTTATCATCGGCCATCACTAGTCCTTGATTCAAGAGCTTTACAAAATATGGCTCATAAGATCACTTTTACATCCAAACTTAACAAACAGGAGCAAGCTACACTTAAACCATCAAAATTAATTAGAGCAAGCATGGAATAATGTAATGATAATTTGTTAGAGAGTCGATGTTAGAGTGTTAGGATCCATCATCATAAGCCATCAATGGCTCTTGCAAGAGCAAGGCCAAGTAGAGGCTATTAGATTCATGTGGATTATCAAGTAAGGAGTTAGCATAGTTAGTGGTTAGTAGTTAGTTTACATGAGAAGAAAAATTAGCCAAACATATAAAGAGTTAGAGAGAAGAAAACAAGTGGAGATAAGAGAGAACCTTTCATAGAGTGTCACCCTGCATTACAAACACTCTTGCTGTCATCCTATGTACTACTCTCTTCCCTATTACATGATCTACAAGAAATGAAAAATACAAAAGAGGAAGAAGAAGAACAACTAACCTAAACTAAGAAAAGAAAACTACCCTAAAAACTCTTCTTCTCTCTGTTCTAAAAAACTTAGGGTATTTATAGGCAAAGAGGAGTACCATGGAGGCACACGGGGCCACGCGTCGAAGCTCGACATGTGGCCCCACCAGAAGGCCGCGGAAACACAATTTTTGCCGTGTTTCTGTGGCCCTTCTAGGGCCGCGCGCGCCAAGCCAGTGGGTGCAGATTGTTGGCTTGTCCCCCTGCTGATTTCTGTTGCTGATTTCTGATTTTCTGTAACCTATTTTGATAGAGCTACCTTCCAAAGTCAATGGCTATATTTGTAGGCTCTAAATCATCAAATAAATGAGATTTTTATGCTTCTTCTTCATTTCATACCATGGACCTAGAAACATACAAGAGAGGTGTTATTAACAAAATATAATATTGAATAAATGTGAAGATGTGATACAAAATACACAAAATTTGTTGCTCAATATATATTTGGCTCCTCGCTCTTTCATAGCTTATTGTATCCTATAATAGTTTGATCTTATGGAGCTAGATGTGCTTCTTGAATATGAAATTTGTGAAGCTTCATATAATTTCTTTCATCTTCCATATGTATGTGACAGATAGCTCAAATTCATCCATCCTCCAAGTATAACCTTATCCTGAAATATGACAACATTATTAATCCAACTTGTTAGTAACTTAATTTATAGGTTAATTACATCATCAAAAACATAGGAGTTACAATCTCCTTCTTTTTGATGATGGCAACCTATATTTTATTGAAAAGATATATTATTGTAAATAGAAAAAGTTTATTACTATCTTTGAAGCTCCCCCTATTTACCTGCCAATGTGCTAAGAATGATAAGAGAGCAAAGTTTTCCTTGTTAAATTAATTTCATGGCAAAAAATATTTCACAATTTGTGAATATGGTCAATCTCTCAAATATATCATGCACTTTTGTAGATGGGTATCTTTCATGATTCTCACACAATATCTGAACTTATTGGTATGAGATAGTATCTGTAATCATCAGTTGTGATAACATGTGCATGTGATCATATATGTGTATATATATGTGACTAAAATATGACCAAAATATGTTCTTTGACATGTATACAAAGATATGCAGATATATATAATCAGTGAATAAAAATCTGCATATTATCACAATCAACCTTGACATATATCCAATCAATAGCCAAGTATACTGTCCAATCAATACTGCATGTACCTACTATTACCTGTAAAATCTCCCCCTTTATCGTCAGCAAAAATTAAAGGGGAAAGCATGCATGGATAAGTTACAACAAGCATAGCATAAAATATATGATAGTAATATAAGAGCAGTTAAAGAAAAGTAAGAGTATGTGATAGTTATTACAAGCCAGTAGAAAGAGTATCAGTCAAGTAGATAAAAATAGAAAGTACTTTAGGTCTTTTTGAAAGAGGACCTAGTCATAGGCCTCTTCCTTTTACTTGAACTGTTCTCATAAGGAGAATCATCCCTACTATCAGAACTGTCATCAAAGTGATCAGAATCATAAGAAGAAGTATCAAAAATAGGAGAGTTACTTTTCTCAGTGTACTTATGGCCCGGCTTTTGAAGAGTCTTTTAAGATCCCATTTGATTTCAGATAAATCATCTTTGATAATCCTCCTAAAGTGGTTGAATTTATCCTTCAACCTACTGATTTTCTTCCTCAATTTGATCTATTCTCTTTTGTTTGCTTTTCTGCTGATTTTCTTTTCAGAATCAGAGCTTACAGGGACAGTATTTTCTTCCTTAATATTAGCTTTCTTTCTTTTCCCTTTTGATATTTTTCATGGTAAGTCTTCTTCAATCTAGCTTCTTCCTCTGCCTTGGTTTCACAATTCATGATTTTATCAAAATCATTTATAGGAAGAAATATTATGTTAATGGAAGCAGATCCAAAGTTTTCTTTACCCAGAGAGGGGGTTTCAATCCCAAGCTCAATTCCAAAATGTGTAAACACCTTTGTTAACAAACAAGAAAATCGAGTTCATGGGGCATTATCATAAAGCTCAAGATAAAATGAGATAGATTGAAATTAGTCAGTGTAAGTATAGCATATAAAACGAATAAATAATCCATTTTATGACATGAAAGTGGCCTCCTTGAGGTAGAAAATTGAATTGTGCTATCTTTGCCAACACATGAGCTCTAGGTGTGAGATAGTTGATGGGAAAATAGTTCTCATTTTTGTAGACTTCATCAATTCTAACCCCAAACAGCATAGTTAAAGCTTCAGATTTTTTTCAACCAAGAGAAGAGAATGACTTACAGAATATACGCGGTCTTGTAGTAGAAATACCTAAAATTTCTCCCAATTTCACTTCACCCAGAGTAATCATTGTTCCCTTGATCAGTGAGAACAAGGTAAGAGGACCCTTTTTAATTCTCAGATTTGTGTAGACATACCCACCAGATTTGAAAATAGAATTTTTTTTTCAAATGCAAATTCTCTGAGATAAATGAAATCGAAGCACTCATCAAGTTGAAATTCCGAAATAGAGTTGAAATCAACATGCCTTCTACAATACAAGGTCTATTGTGGAATTCTTTGTAGAATATTTTGGCATCTTCGCAGATCAGGTAAATCCTTTCTTCATTGAGAGATCTTTACCAAAATCTCTTTTATCTTATTTTTTCCCAATGTTTTTCTCTATGATCATCTAAAAAATAAGTGTAAGAAGGCAAGACTTTAGAAACAATTGTTGCCTTATGCTTCTTCTTATTGATAATCATGATGAAGAGCTCTTCATTGAGACCAGAGACGATTGGACGAGGCTCGGACATTTTCAAGAGGAAAAACTGAGGAATTTTGAAGAAGAAGATAAAGAGATGAGGAGTTAGGTGATTCTAAATAGACGTGGGCTAGGGAAGTTGTAACTCTGTGGTTTTAAGGAAGCTTGGACGAAATAATTTACAGGAACAATAAAGGGGGTTAGGTGGTCCACAACACTTTATGGTTTAAGAAAAGTAATTATGTCAAATGAGTCAAACTAGACTAGTAGAATGGATATAGGTGGTAGGATCTGCTGGTAGAATGCCTGAAATCACAATAACTTAAAAAAATTAGTAATAACAATTATTCTAGTGTGCAGATGCCTAAATTTCTACGAATATTGCAAAATTGTTCGGCATACAAAGATTTAGTGAAAATATCAGCAAGTTGATTGTAGGTATCAATAAATTTTAATAAGATATATCCACATTCAACATGATCTTTAAGAAAATGGTGTCTCACATCTATGTGTTTAGTGCAATAATGTAAAATAGAATTTTTGGATAACTTAATTGCACTAGTATTATCACATAATATACTAGTTGTATCAAATTGGACACTATAGTCTTGCAAAGTTTGCCTCACCTACAAAATTTGTACACAATATAATCCAACGACAATATATTCGCCGCTGTTGTAGAAAGTGCAATACAATTTTGTTTCTTACTAAATCAAAATACAAGGGAATGGCCAAGAAATTGACACATTCCACTTGTACTCTTTCTGTCAGTTTTACTTCCGACAAAATCAGCATCACTATATCCCAATAGATCAAACTAGCATACTTAGAATAATATAACCCAAAATTCAAAGTGTCTTTAACATATCTAATAATTCATTTTACAGCATGAAAATGAGATTCTTTTGGTGAAATTTGAAAGCCTGCACAAAGATAAACATTGAACATGATATCTGGTCTACTAGCAGATAGATAGAGAAAACTATCAATCATACTTATGTAGAGTTTTTCATCTACATTCTTACCTTAGCATCTTTATCAAGTTTGGTGGAAGTAATCATTGGAGTAGACATCTCCTTTGAGCTTTCCATCTTGAACTTTTTCTCAAGCTCACTAGCATACTTCTCTTGATTGATAAAGATTTCATTTTTTTATTGATTGATATGAAAATCAAGAAAGAAATTGAGTTCTCCCATGAGACTCATTTCAAATTCTTGTTGCATTCTTGCAGAGAAATCTTGACACAAAGTTTGATTGGTAGAACAAAAAATAATATCATCAACATAAATCTGAACTAGTTACAGATCTTGATCAACATGTTTGTTAAACAAAGTAGTATCAATCTTCCTTTTAGAAAATCATTCTCAATAAGAAATTTTGACAATCTTTCATACCAAGCACGAGGTGCTTGTTTTAAACCGTATAAAACCTTTTTCAATTTGAAAACATGATCCGGAAAAACACAATCTTCAAAACCTGGAGGTTGCTTCACATAGACTTTCTCATTCAAAAATCCATTCAAGAAAGCACCTTTGACATTCATTTGAAATAATTGAAAGTTTTTGAAATTTGCATGGGCTAGAAACATTTGAATCGCTTCTAACCTAGCAACAGGAGTAAATGTCTCATCAAAATCTATGCCCTCCTCTTGATTGTATCTTTGGGCTATAAATCGAGCTTTGTTTTTTTGTAACAATGCCACTTCATCTAACTTGTTACTAAAACTCATTTGGTACCAATGGCAGAACAATATTTGGGTCTTTATATAAGATCCCAAACATTATTTCTGTCGAAATTATTCAATTCCTTTTGCTTGGCCAAAACCAAAATTATTATTCAAAGCTTCATTAATATTTTTAGGTTCAATATGAGATAAAAAAACTAAATATGAACATTTATTTAGAGCTTGAGAGCGAGTTTTTTTCCCTCTTGATACATCACCTATAATCAAGTCAGCTGGATGATCTTTAATTGTCTTCCAAGACTTAGGCAGCTCTGGATAGGATATATTGAAGTTCCAATATGATCTAAAATCTCAAATTTCTGTTCATTAGAAGTTTGTTCACTACTGATAAGATCAGAATTCCTACTTGTAGGATCAGAATTAATGCTAGTAGGATCGATTTTACCAGAATCTTCAAAAACTGAAATGTCTGCATCTTCAATAATCTTTGAAATATGAGGGTTAGTCTCATTAAAGCTCAGATACATGGATTCTTCAACATTTAATGAGCATTTATTAAACACCCTATAAGTTTTACTAGAAGAGGAATAACCAAGAAAAATGCCTTCATTTGATTTTGAATCAAATTTATTCAAATTATCTTTGGTATTTAGAATAAAGCACTTCATCTAAAAACTTTAAAATATGATATATTTGGGATTTTATCAAAAAAAAGTTCATAAGGTGTCTTTTTCAAACTAAGACGAATAATAATACAATTTAAAACATAGCAAACGGTGTTAACCGCTTCCGCTCAAAATATTTTGATAAAACAAATGAGTTTAACATATTGCGTGCCATTTCTTACAAAGTTCTATTTTTTCTCTCAACAAAACCATTTTGTTATGGTGTTCTTGGTGCCTAAAAAATGTGTGTAATGCCATGATTAAGACAAAACTCAATGACATTTTCATTTGCAAATTCACCACCGTGATCACTACAAATTTTGATAATAGAAGAGCCAATTTTCTCTTCCACCATTTTGCAAAAATATTTAAGCTTCACTTTTATGAGTTATAAACAAAACCCATGTACAATGAGAAAAATCATTGACAATAACAAAAGAGAAAAATCATTGACAATAACAAAAGCATAATATTTTTCATTCAAACTAGAAGTGCTCATAGGACCAAACAAGTCCGTATGTAAAAGTTGTAAGGGTTTTGAAGTTGATACCTACTTATTGAATGAAAAACATTTAACTTGCTTGTTCTTTTTACATTCATCACAAGATACGTCCTTGGGCTTTTTCAATGTGAGAAGTCCTCGTACAAGCCCTTTGTTGGACAATTTTAATATAAGATCAAATTAACATGTCCAAGTCTTTTGTGCCATAACCAAGAATCATCTTCTAATGTAGTTAAACACTTACACTTTGGTTAGTTAAATCAATAATATCAATAGTATAAACATTTTCATTTCTAAGTGCTTCAAATAAAATATTTCCTTCACAATCAATGATAACGCATTTTCTAGGTCTAAAAATGACATTCATACTTTTATCACATAGTTGGGTAGTGCTAACAAGATTAGCCTTCAAACCATCTAATAGTAATACATTTTAAAGAATAGAGAAAAGTTTCTTATTGATAGTTCCAATACCAATGATTTTACTTTTACCATCATCTCCAAAGGTGATTGTGCCACCTTTACATCTTGATAGAGATGCAAAAAGATTTGGATCTCCTATCATGTGTCTGGAGCAATCACTATCAAGGTACCATTTCATTCTACGTTGAAAAGGTTGGATGCCTACAAGAGAATTTTGAGATATACTTTTAGGTACACAATGTCATTTGGGTGCTTAAATGTTAATATCTTGTTTAGGAACTCATTTTAGACATGAAACAGTATCCAAATTTTTCTTTATAAAACATTAAGTACTTGTTGGCCCAAAGGCCTTCCACCCTAGTTTTGATGATGATTAACTCATGTAGTTTGTTTACTAATAATCTTGTGTGTTTAAGTTTCAGATCATTAACCAAGATGTTAGTTGGTGATTAGCTTCACAACAAGGTGTTTAGAAGCTTTTCATGGTGATTCCAGGGCCAAAGCATCAAGATCATACCTTGCCTAGCTCATGGATCACGGTGTTTGTGGATCGAGTTGCCTTGAAGATGAAGATCGTCAAGAAGACTTAGGTATCCATAGTTTAGTGTGTTTTAGATCCATTTGTAAAGTTTAGTATAGTTGATATGCTCAAGTGCACAACACACATGTTTTATGTTTAGATATTGGTTTTTCGGTTTTTAGTTTAAACCGATATGTGTTTTCATGAATAGATTGATCAAAACAAGTTTACATGGTTTATATGTATAGTAGATGTATTCTAGTTATACATACATGCTTAAACATCTTAAACAAACTTATTTTGACTTTCCTATTCATGTATTGAAAAATCAGTTTGATAAAAATACAAGTTTTGGTTTTTGGTAAAAATGATAAGACACAAAAATAGTTCATATTGATTGATATTTGAGCTAAACTTTTTATCACATGTTTATATATCAATACAAAATGATAAAACTATTTTTGTGATTTTTTAGAAGACTTAAAGTTTTTTCAAAATATTTTTAAACTGTTTTCTGACCCAGATTTCTGTTCCAGGCTTCAATCAGTCGACTAGTCAACTGACCTAGTCGACTTGGGTGAAGTCGGTCGACCGGGCCGGTCGACCGACGTGCACAGATCTGTGCACGTTTGGCAGACTTTGGACGGTCGGCCGTCCGGGTCGACCGGGTCTGAGAGCAGAGCTCTCTGTTTGTTTGGGTCGACCGGACCGGTCGACCGTGGTTGCCCAACGGTCACATTTCTGACCGTTGGCGGTCGACCGGGCCGGTCGACCGTTAGCCTGTCAGGCTGCCACATCAGCCAAACGGCTAGTTTTCTGATGGGGCTATAATACCCCATTTGCTTGAGGTTTTCTCCAAGATTTTTAGAGCTAAAAATTCCTGACTTCTTCAGTGTTTTAAACAAGTTTGAAAAGAGTTTTTGTGCTAAAAAGATTTATCTTTGTATTGTTTTGGGTTTTTGAAAAATGATTGGTAGTCAAAAGTGCATTTTTATCATAACATTTACCATCACATTTTCATATTTATTCATATAATTCTGCACATTTACTAATATTTTATTATTTATTGTGTGCAAGCCTCGAATTATTATTTTAATAATAAAGAAAGCTTAATGAAGCCCAAAAGCCCATATTTGAAGCCCAAGTGTAAAAGTGCAAATATCAATTGTCAAAGTGCAAATATACAAGGGCTAAAGTTGCAAATACAAAGAAGAGGGAAGGATAGACTTCTATTCAACCCTAAACTCTTGCAGGATGAGCATAAAAGCCAAAGATAAGAAGGAAATTTGTGGATAAAAGATTTGGGATATTTGAGATCAAGGTAACTTGATTTCTAAGTTATCTCGAAAATCCAGAATAAAGAGCCAGGATCACACTTCCAGAAGCAAGCGCCCAGATGGACGGACCAGAAGAAGCCACGCGCCAAAGCGCGTGGCCAGATTCCCTAGAAATGCCGCAACTCCATGGCAAAATCCCAGTTTCTGCGGCAAAGTTGATGCCATCATGGACCAACTTTCGTGGGCTACTTCATCCGGGACTCTTCGGCCTTCTGCACCTATAAATACCCCCTGCAGTGCAACGTACAGAGTCGTCCAGCGAAGAGCCAAGGGCCAAAAGCTAGGGTTTTAGGTTTTTTCTCTTTCTTCTAGTTTTGTAATTAGGGTTTTCTTTTTATTTTCAAGAGAGAGAGGGCTTATGTTGAGCGTGACACCGATGTACCTTCCTCTTCTCTGCCATTGTACTAATTAATAATCTCTGCCATTGTACTAATTAATAAAGGTAATCTTTTCTTTTGTTTATTGTTCTTATGTTTTACTTTTCTTTTTGTTTTCTCGTCTTTTTCTCTTTGATCTATGTTGGTTTATATGAGCATGCAAGTGATTTCTGAAGCACGAGTATAACGAGTCTTAGCGAGAGCCAATGATATTTCATGGAGATGTTCTCCTCCTCAAGGTGCGTATCAATTCATGCTTGCCAAGGCTTGATGATCTAATGCGAACAGGGGACTGAGATCGATCCTATGGTTTATGCGTTCATGCCTCCAAAGCAAGGTAGAAAGTGTTAAGATTTCATGTTATTCTTCAACCAAGGTTAGTATTTCTTTTATTTTCTTTTCTTTCTTTTCTTTTCTTTTCTTTTTGTAGATTAAATCATAACTCATCTCCATATTCTTTTTCCGACCATTGTAAATACCGCTATCTTTCTAACTTAACTAATAAAAATAAAAACTTTAGAGAAACTTGCTTAACGCTTCCATCGCAGTCCCTCCCTGAGGATCACGACCCGCATAGCCTTGCTACCGCGGATTAGTATTGAGCACCTCGCACACCTTTAATTCTCAGATCTAATATTCATATTTTGTGTGCAGGTAAAACTCGATCAACAAATTGGCGCCGTTGCCGGGGAGGGACGGTAAGTTTTTCTCTAATAAAAAAAATTAATTATTAACTAATTCTTTTAATTCTTTTCTGTTTGCAGGTTTGGAGAACAGAAAAACAGCAGCAGAAGTGGACATATAGCAACTCTGTGCCTCTGCCCTCGAAGGCAGAGCAGCAGAGCCTGCTACTTTGCCGCAAAAATTCGGCAATTGCCGCGGATCCGCGGCAGTAGCAGTGAATTACTGACTCAGTTTTTTTTGCAGGTTACTGAAATTTGCAAATACTGTTTACTGCTTTGTTGATTTTGTTCTGTGATAAACCTGTGTACTGCTAATTAAATCAACAGTAAAAATTTTTTTGTTAATGATAAAAATTGATTAGACGTGTGCATATTAGGCACGTGTCTTTTCAATTACTTTATTTTACTGTTGAAGAGTGCTGGAGTAAGGTACGTACGCATTGCATGTAGAGTAGGACTCATCTCTTGGTTGATTTTCTACTTTGAGTGAATCTTATCTACTTATCTTGTACACTTGCACTAATTCATCTTAAGGGCATAACCCATTAAAAAGATAAGGTGGGGATTTTATCACCCTTCCTTAGCCCAAAAATCATATCCAAAGCACTCACTAACCCAAGCCTAACTTAAAAATTAGTAGACGTTGGCCCTAGGGACATCTCGGACTCAATAGGAGATTATCCTAAGGGGGAACAGTGTTGGAAGTTGACTCTTGCCAAATCAGTGTCTAGGAAGGGGATTGAGGGCCGAAAGCCCGAAGATTGGTGGTTATTTAATTAAGGAACGTCTTTGACGGAAAACCTCCCACCACTCTTGCCCTGACCTGGCTGATTAATTTGTGGTCAAAGTCTGCACCCTACCTCCCGTGGACAGTCTAACCAGTTAGGAGTCGTCTAGGTCATAGGTCTACCCTAACTTAGGTTAGAATTTTTTTGTTTGTTTATTTGTTTGTTTTCTTTTTTTCTTTGTTTGTGTTGGTGTGATATGACATATAATAATAATTCTAATTTTAATTCATATTACACACCTAACTATTATTCGGATATTACCAACCCGGCATATCATAACTTTGACCAATCTAGTGTGCCGGATGGTCTTATCCGAATGAATATAGCCCACACCTCCATCTTATGACTATAATTTCCATAATAATTTCAACTCGTCACAGAGTTCATGGGGTTTCGAGTCCCCCGAGTCTAATTCTCAACCAAATTGTCCTTCATATCCATCTAGTCCACATTCTTTCAATGATTCATACTTGGATCCCCCCATTCAGAATAGATTACCATCTTTCGGGGAAATGATAAGTATGCATGAGTCCAAGCAACAATTACCATCAATCGCAGACATGATTATGCGTGAGTCCACCGACTCACAACTTCATCACGATTACACTTCATCTTTTCAAGTCCAATCACAGCATGATGCACCTATCGACTATGAAAGGATGCTTGCAGCCATGACTCAGGCTAGATTAGCCCGTGATCGTGACATAGATCTGATGGTTCAATCATTACATTCTCACCGTTCGGCCATTTCTGCTTTTGCTGACCACTCTCTTAGAGCCGACGAACCAAGTTGCTTTGGACAACAAGATTCTATTTCAGTACCATCATTTGAACTTGCCGAAACTCTAATTCTTGATAATATGGCAAGTTTCTCCTTTCCTGAAATAGAACTTGAGCATGAATATGATCATGATCTTCCACTCGATGATTCAATTTTATTTCCTGATCCAATAATGACTCCAGTGTCTCCACCTGATTTCACTTTTCCCGAGTCAACATTAGATCCTATTCCAATTCATAATGAAATTGAATCACCCATTTTAGATGATCATATTGAACTTGACCAATTGTGCAATTTTGAAAATCCTATGGATAAATTGGCAAGTTCTTTTTATTACATTGAACCCAATGAGATATGCGACCTAGATTCTCACAATCTCTTTACTTCTGAAACTGATTGTGCAATTCTGACGGAAGATGTTGACCTTAGTTTTGAAGAATTGTATGGCGATGAGCTAGAATTCCTTAATATTAGAAGTAAAGAGATATCACCCATATTAGGTCACATTCCATTGTGGGAAGAAGATTGTGGACTTGAGTTTCAATTTCTTGACTTGGACTCAATTCTTGAACCTAGCCCGACTCCTGAGCCCTTACTTGATTTGAGCATCTTCCTTGAGTCGGTATTCGTTCCCGTACCTATAATGTCCAAGTCAATAATTCCATCTTTTCATACTCCATTTTGGGACAAGGAGGTTGAGACAATTAACTCTGAAATTTATTATGAAATTTGGAAATTTGATGGGGTGGAAATACTAAAAATTGATTATACATATATTTTAGTGGGTTATGTAAGGAAAGTTTCTGGTGGGTTCCACCAAATTATCTGTTATCTTGATTGGGCCGCATTTCGTGGACCAATTAGACCACCTCCGGAACCACCACCCTAAGATAACTTCCGCCTTCCCTTGTTCTGTTTCATGCGTACATGCATTCATTCATACATTGAGGACAATGCATGAGATAAGTGTGGGGGTGGGCTTTGCTAACATACTAACATAAGTAGACACTAACAAAATTTGCTAATAAAAAAAATTTTAAAAATTAAAAAAAAATTTTTATAAAAAGGACAGTATTTTGACTTATTTTTTTGAAAGAAACCTAAGTTAGTTTTAAGGATTAGGAAATCATGATTAGGATTTCTAAAAACTTGGTCAAAATAAATAAATTGTTGAATTTTTAGGTATAGGAGGAGAATTGAATAATTAATTAGTCTTGATTTTTACCTTAATGAAATTTGCATACCTAATGCATATCTAGGATTCTAAGACAAAGACCTTTGTGCCTCATATATATAAAAAAAAAGAAAGAAAATAAGCTGGATACATGTGCCTCAAGAAGCATAAGTATTCATGCCTAAAGGTGAGTAAATAAAATAAAGTCCTTAGTTTTGGGGCCTAGTTCACTCGAATTTGAGTCTGCGGGGTGTTTTTCTCACCTGGTGCCCTAAAGCCAACCGGTTTGGGAGTCATCGACTTTAAGTTCGCTACATGGGTGGATTAGAAAGCCTAATAAAACTAAGAAATATGATATATGTATTAACACATCTAATAGTCAATTAGTTAGGTATGAGGGCCTCAAGAAGCCTTGATACTTACACAAAAAAATTAGATGAGTTATACATGCTTAAAAAAAAAATTTATTAACACATCTAATAATCAATTAGTTAGGTATTAGGGCCTCAAGAAGCCTTAATGCTTATACGAAAGAAAATTAGATGCGTTATACATAATAAAAAAAAATTAAACAAATAAAGAGGCATGAAAGTCCAAGTTAAGAAATTCTTAGTAAAAATTCATAAGGATGCATATGATTTTTGGTAACGAAAAAGACTATATTATAAATTCAATTTTAATTCTTACCTAAAATGAAAAACAATTAACCTTATAAAGACTAAGTTTGAAGAATGAATAAAAATGAGGATCCTAAAACTTATAGACTACTTAATCTCTTCAATAATAATTCAAATATTTTTCTTTTTATGGATTTTGTGGGTGCAATCCGCTGAAAACCCTCACGAGACAACACTCGTCCTCTAGGGTAGCCTAGAGGTTTAACGGCTTGTTGCACATGCTAAGTGCAACCGTGATTCCTACGAAAGTGAGTTAGGTTAGATTAGTTTTTCTTTTCTTTTTCTTCTTTGTTTTTACTCGAGGACGAGCAAAAAGATAAGTGTGGAGGTGTGATTGGTAGTCAAAAGTGCATTTTTATCATAACATTTACCATCACATTTTCATATTTATTCATATAATTCTGCACATTTACTAATATTTTATTATTTATTGTGTGCAGGCCTCGAATTATTATTTTAATAATAAAGAAAGCTTAATGAAGCCCAAAAGCCCATATTTGAAGCCCAAGTGTAAAAGTGCAAATATCAATTGTCAAAGTGCAAATATACAAGGGCTAAAGTTGCAAATACAAAGAAGAGGGAAGGATAGACTTCTATTCAACCCTAAACTCTTGCAGGATGAGCATAAAAGCCAAAGATAAGAAGAAAATTCGTGGATAAAAGATTTGGGATATTTGAGATCAAGGTAACTTGATTTCTAAGTTATCTCAAAAATCCAGAATAAAGAGCCAGGATCACACTTCCAGAAGCAAGCGCCCAGATGGACGGACCAGAAGAAGCCACGCGCCAAAGCGCGTGGCCAGATTCCCTAGAAATGCCGCAATTCCACGGCAAAATCCCAGTTTCTGCGGCAAAGTTGATGACATCATGGACCAACTTTCGTGGGCTACTTCATCCGGACTCTTCGGCCTTCTGCACCTATAAATACCCCTGCAGTGCAAAGTACAGAGTCGTCCAGCGAAGAGCCAAGGGCCAAAAGCTAGGGTTTTAGGTTTTTTCTCTTTCTTCTAGTTTTGTAATTAGGGTTTTCTTTTTATTTTCAAGAGAGAGAGGGGCTTATGTTGAGCGTGACACCGATGTACCTTCCTCTTCTCTGCCATTGTACTAATTATAATCTCTACCATTGTACTAATTAATAAAGTAATCTTTTCTTTTGTTTATTGTTCTTATGTTTTACTTTTCTTTTTGTTTTCTCGTCTTTTTCTCTTTGATCTATGTTGGTTTATATGAGCATGCAAGTGATTTCTGAAACACGAGTATAACGAGTCTTAGCGAGAGCCAATGATATTTCATGGAGATGTTCTCCTCCTCAAGGTGCGTATCAATTCATGCTTACCAAGGCTTGATGATCTAATGCGAACAGGGGACTGAGATCGATCCTATGGTTTATGCGTTCATGCCTCCAAAGCAAGGTAGAAAGTGTTAAGATTTCATGTTATTCTTCAACCAAGGTTAGTATTTATTTTCTTTTCTTTTCTTTTCTTTTTGTAGATTAAATCATAACTCATCTCCATATTCTTTTTCCGACCATTGTAAATACCGCTATCTTTCTAACTTAACTAATAAAAATAAAAACTTTAGAGAAACTTGCTTAACACTTCCATCGCAGTCCCTCCCTGAGGATCACGACCCGCATAGCCTTGCTACCGCGGATTAGTATTGAGCACCTCGCACACCTTTAATTCTCAGATCTAATATTCATATTTTGTGTGCAGGTAAAACTCGATCAGAAAATCAAAGAAAACTAGGTTTTTGGGATATTGATTTGGTCTTTTATTTGTATCATCTACAAGAGATTTCCCAAGTAGTTTTTCTTTGTTGCTTGTTTCCAAAAACACCTTGATTCCACACTTGAGCTATCTTCTATCCTAATCTATTAGGATCATTTGTTTTGTGAAAAAAGAGAAAAGAAAAGAGAGATTGTTTGTGGTTGAAAGAAACCACTAGTTGTACACCCTTGTTCTTCTTGTATCCTTCTTTGGTAGAGGTGATCGGGTGATTGGTTTGCTCCCTCTAGTGAGAGGTGGAGTTTGGTTGTAAACCCTCTTCGGTAGAGGTGTGTGGTTGTTTGCTACGGGCCTACCCCTCGGTTGTGAGGCAGTGTTTGAGAGAGGAGTTCGGTACTCCTTGTGTTGTAACAAATCCTTCTCGGTGAAGGTTCCCTCGGTGGGAGTCCTCGTGGACGTTATAGTGGATTGGAAATCCTACACGGTGGTGTAGGCGGGGATGTAGAGCAAGGTGCTCGAACCTCGAAACATATCTTGTTGTTAGCGTTTGATCCACTTATCTCTCTAACTCTCTCTCATTTATTTGTGCAAAGCATCATACTTCATTCATATCATATATTGCTTGTTGTGCCTTGCATATTTCATATTGCTATATCTTGTATATGCTTGGTTGTTTGTGTGTGCCTCACTTGTACTTAATCAACAAGAGCTTCACATAGCACCTCAACCCATTCAAGGGGAATCAAGAGGAGTTAGTCCAGAGCCCTTCACGGGGATTTCGGCTACACTTGTTGATTGTATTAAGTGTGTTGCAATAATTTGCATTAGCTTCCGTATTTAGTGCATTTAGTTCACTAGATTAGCACTTACACCTATTCACCCCCCCTCTAGGTGTTTTTCAATTGGTATCAGAGCTAGTGCTCCTGATACTTAGGCTTAACATCCTAGGAGTGAGATCCATTTGGTTGCTAATCTATTGTTTGCATTTGCTTGTTTGCACACTCATATAGTTTGCCATGGACTTCATGACCCCACCTAGTTTTGATCCTTCCAACATTCTTGTTTGGAAGACTAAGATGTCCATATACCTCAAAACCCTAGGCTTGCATGTTTATCTTGCCGCTACCAAGAAATGCTATCTTGGTAATAGAATTATATAGGGGCCATTGCACAAGCCCTTGAGGCCATTAGAAGCACGCTTTCAAAAGATTATCTTATGCTTGTTTCTAATCTTGATTCCGCTTTTGTAGTGTGGAACAAGTTGACGACAACCACCCTCCAAGCTTCAAGAACAAATTCAACCGGAGGAGTCTAGTGGAGAATCCGAGCTCAATGCTTAATGATCCAAGGGAAAGACTCCCTTGAGGTACAATCGGGAACTCAACTAGATAGTAATGATTGTGCTAGTTCTTCAAATGATTTTGTTGATCCCCATGCTTTAAATGAAGAACTATCTATAGTTTGTGAAAAATTGATAGAAAATATAATGTTTTGAAAAAGAATAGTCTAGGCATTAACAATGAAAATAAAAGTTTGATTGCTAGACTTGATATTGTTTTGCAAGAGAAGGAGGAGATTTCTAATGAAAGGGATTCATTGAAATCTCAACTAGACCTTGCATTAAAAGAAAATAAATTTTTTAAATCTAAAAATGATTGCCATGATCTTTTGAAGAAAAATGAAAATTTGTCTTCAAAAGTTGATTTTGTTTTAAAAGAAAATAATTCTTTAAAAAGAGAAATTGATTTTATTTCAAAAGAATTAGAAATTTGTTTAAAGAAAATATTGTTTTACAAAATAAGATTGATGCTCATGTTTGCCATGCTAGGGTAGTATCACACACTTCACCCATTGCATGCTCCACTTCTTCCTTGATTGAAAATGATATAAATTTAATTAAGAAGAAAATGGATTGTTTGGGCTCCACTTTGAGCCAATGTGTTGTTGGGCATACACGTTTGGAAACTTTGTTTCGAAAGAAACAAGTTCCATTTATTCATTCATGCACCCCCTCCACGGCATACACATGCTCCTCACGGACACCATCACACTATGTATGCTCATGTGTACACATGTACACATTGTGGACATAAGGGCCACCTTGCTAAATTTTGCTTTGATAGATTACATACTTCAAATTTAGCAAAAATTTTGTTTAGGTTAGAGAAGGTACTAACCCCCATGGACCCAAAAGAGTGGGTACCAAAGAGCACCCCTCCTTTATTTAATGTAGGTGTGGGCTCTCACATGACGTGAGAGTAGCCGTACCTTGGAGTGGATGCGTTCCGTACTTAAAGGAGATTATTTGGATGCATCACTTTCAAGGGAAGTTTGGTGGGATGACCACCTTAGTTTGGAGAACTAGAGCGGTGCCCTCATTGGTTTTGGTATCGAATCTCTAACTCCTTATTTATTGTTCACATGCTTTCCATGTTTATCTTTCATAGCATGTTTCATTGTTTAGTAATTAGTATGAAAATGCCATGCATATTAGACTTGTGATATACATTTTAGTTATTTTGAGACACCCATGTTTAATATGGATAAATTCATTTGTGTTCTCTCCATTTGGTTGCTATTGCGTATATCATAGTTCTAATAACATGTGGATATTCATAGTAATCATGTTTAAGTTTATCATGTTGATTTTTATCTTGTTTTTAATGCTTCATGTTTTGAATATATGTTTTGAATGTTAGTTTTCATTAAAACTTGGTATATACTTGTGCATATAGTGGGCCATAAATAAATCTATATATGTTTGAGCTTGATTGCTTATTTTAACCCATTAGATGTGCTAGTATAGTCTAGTTTTGATGATTCATACATTTTAAACTTGTATTCATAGTTTTGAATTTGTTTTATGATTGTGTGTTTCACTTCATGTATATGTTTGTATTGCCAAACTTTAAGATATACATGTATACCCCTTGAGTCATTTGTCTTTCATGCAAATCTATATATGGACTCATTGTGTTTAGGGATATGTATGTATACTTATTGTGTTGACAATTCATACATATACCTTGAAATGAAATTTGTTGGAGAAGATTTTCTTGATTTTGTGTTTAATTGTTTAACTTTATGTATATGTCTATCTTGTCCAAACTATTAGATATACATGCTTATCCTTTTGAGCCACGTGCCTTAATGCATATATCCTTGTGGACTCGTTGTGTTTTGATATGTATGTATACTTTAATTTGTATAAGACCTACATATACCTGAAGATTAAATAAGTTTTAATGATTTTCATATTTCTTGTTTTAAGGAATATTGAGCTTAATGAAAATTTTCATGATTATGATATTCGCACTTTATTTGTACACTCACATTTATTGCTTGCTCATGTTTTGTTTTCATGCGTCATATTTATGCCTAATTGAATTAGAGTGTTGATTATCTTGTGGATTTCATGTTTTATGAAAAACTATTTTGTTGTATTCCTTACTTGAAGAATTTCGTACTAGTTTAAAAGATTTTCCATTTAACTAGTTCGTATTCTTCATTTTGGTAGAGTTTTTCAAACGTACCTTATTTTCAAACCTAATTTTGAAAACCCCTACCCTCTATGGGAGGATGGATGGGAGATCATGTTCATGTATGGCTTATATTGAAAATCATTTAAAACTTGAACCATGATTGGGAGTATTGTAATGATGTATACACTTGAACTTATTACTATGTCAATTGGTATCATTGAACTCTTTCAATTGGTATCATTTTGATCCTTTTGTATACTCATATGTTTATTGTGTATGTATATTTTCAATTGGTATCATCTATTAGTGATTGGTACTCATTCTATTTCATACACATATACTTGTTTTATTTGTACTCAAGATATAAATTTCACAAATCTTGTTTATGCTAGAGCTTGAGCTTCAACTTTATTTCAATTAATTTAGCTTTCATTGGTATTCGTAATTCAAACCTTATTTTCCAATTGATTTTTAAAAAAAAACTATGCGTAGGATTGATAAAATAAAAGTATCCATAGTTTTTTGTTGGTATTTCATAAAGGGGGAGAAAATTTGTTTTTCATATTTCAATTGGTACTTGTATTTCCACTCCCTTACTTTATGATAGAAAATATCATTTCAATTATTTATTTGGCTTAAAAGAAATATACTATATTTTGATATCAAGATGTCTTATGTTTTAAATTGGTATATAAAAATTTTGTTTAAAGTAAAATACAAAAATTTTGATTTATATTGACTATATGCAAGGAGAGCTTAACATCTCTTCCACATATAGATTCATGTTGAGTGTATCTGGTATTGAAGAGCTTAACATCTCTTCTTTATGTGGTACACGTGTGTAGGGGAGCTTCACAACTCCTCTTATGCATTCATAATGTGTGTATGTGAATTAGGGCTTAACATCCCTCCTTCATGTAATGCATATGTGTAGGGAAGCTAACTTAGCGTCTTCCTCTTCATGAATGTATATAGCATATAACATTTGTTGATCTTTGTTTACTTTCAATTGGTATCAAGATACTTCATTGATATATTTTCAATTGATATCCTAATTGATTGTCCCCCCTTATTGACCTTGTTTTTTGTTTTTATTGTTTTGATTGACAAAAAGGGGGAGAAAGATTTTTACCCCTCATTTTATTGTTTTGATTGTTTACCCCTTTGTTGATGATTGACAAAAAGGGAGAGAATTATTTGAGAGTTTAACACGCATATTTATTTGAGAGTTTAACATGCATATAAAACACAAATTATTCTCTGCATGATTGGTACATGTTTATATATGCATACTTATGTTTTTGCATATATTAAGTTTTATCAAAATTATTCTATGCATGATTGGTACATATTTTATATGCATACTTATGTTTTTGCATATATTAAGTTTTATTGGTATCTAGAGCATCTAGTGTTTTGTTAATGTTTTATTAATTTTATTGGTATCTAGAGCTTCTAGAACATGTTAATATGTTTTATGCATGTTGATGCATACATGTTTATTGCATATCTTTTGTTTATTTGTTTATGCATGAGTTAAGGGGGAGCTTCTTTGAAGCTTAACTTTAATCCATGCATATATAACTCCATGAGTTTTGTCATCATCAAAAAGGGGGAGATTGTTGGCCCAAAGGCCTTCCACCCTAGTTTTGATGATGATTAACTAATGTAGTTATGTTTACTAATAATCTTGTATTGTTTAAGTTTCAGATCATTAACCAAGATGTTAGTTGGTGATTAGCTTCAACAAGGTGTTTAGAAGCTTTTCATGGTGATTTCAGGGCCAAAGCATCAAGATCATACCTTGCCTAGCTCATGGATCACGGTGTTTGTGGATCGAGTCGCTTGAAGATGAAGATCGTCAAGAAGACTTAGGTATCTATAGTTTAGTGTGTTTTAGATCCATTTGTAAAGCTTAGTATAGTTGATATGCTCAAGTGCACAACACACATGTTTTATGTTTGGATATTGGTTTTTCGATTTTTAGTTTAACCCGATATGTGTTTTCATGAATAGATTGATCAAAACAAGTTTACATGGTTTATATGTATAGTAGATGTATTCTAGTTATACATACATGCTTAAACATCTTAAACAAACTTATTTTGACTTTCCTATTCATGTATTGAAAAATCAAGTTTGATAAAAAAACAAGTTTTGATTTTTGTAAAAATGATAAGACACAAAAATAGTTCATATTGATTGATATTTGAGCTAAACTTTTTACCACATGTTTATATATCAATACAAAATGATAAAAACTATTTTTGGTGATTTTTTAGAAGACTTAAAAGTTTTTTCAAAATATTTTTAAACTGCTTTTCTGACCCAGATTTCTGTTCCAGGCTTCAATCAGTCGACTAGTCAACTGACCTAGTCGACTTGGGTGAAGTCGGTCGACCGGGCCGGTCGACCGACGTACACAGATCTGTGCACGTTTGGCAGACTTTGGACGGTCGGCCGTCCGGGTCGACCGGGTCTGAGAGCAGAGCTCTCTGTTTGTTTGGGTCGACCGGGCCGGTCGACCGTGGTTGCCCAACGGTCACATTTCTGACCGTTGGCGGTCGACCGGGCTGGTCGACCGTTAGCCTGTCAGGCTGTCACATCAGCCTAACGGCTAGTTTTCTGATGGGGCTATAAATACCCCATTTGTTTGAGGTTTTTCTCCAAGATTTTTAGAGCTAAAAATTCCTGACTTCTTCAGTATTTTAAACAAGTTTTGAAAAGAGTTTTTGTGCTAAAAAGATTTATCTTTGTATTATTTTGGGTTTTTGAAAAATCAAAGAAAACTAGGTTTTTGGGATATTGATTTGTCTTTTATTTCTATCATCTACAAGAGATTTCCCAAGTAGTTTTTCTTTGTTGCTTGTTTCCAAAAACACCTTGATTCAATACTTGAGCTATCTTCTATCCTAATCTATTCGGATCATTTGTTTTGTGGAAGAGAAAGAAAAGAGAGATTGTTTGTGGTTGAAAGAAACCACTAGTTGTACACCCTTGTTCTTCTTGTATCCCTCTTTGGTAGAGGTGATCGGGTGATTGGTTTGCTCCCTCTAGTAAGAGGTGGAGTTTGGTTGTAAACCCTCTTCGGTAGAGGTGTTGTGGTTGTTTGGCTATGGGCCTACCCCTCGGTTGTGATGCGGTGTTTGAGAGAGGAGTTCGGTACTCCTTGTGTTGTAACAAATCCTTCTCGGTGAAGGTTCCCTTGGTGGGAGTCCTCGGTGGACGTTATAGTGGATTGGAAATCCTACACGGTGGTGTAGGCGGGGATGTAGAGCAAGGTGCTCGAACCTCGAAACATATCTTGTTGTTAGCGTTTGATCCACTTGTCTCTCTAACTCTCTCTCTCATTTATTTTGTGCAAAGCATCATACTTCATTCATATCATATATTGCTTGTTGTGCCTTGCATATTTCATATTGCTATATCTTGTATATGCTTGGTTGTTTGTGTGTGCCTCACTTGTACTTAATCAACAAGAGTTTCACATATCACCTCAACCCATTCAAGGGGAATCAAGAGGAGTTAGTCCAGAGCCCTTCACGGGGAATTCGGCTACACTTGTTGATTGTATTAAGTGTGTTGCAATAATTTGCATTAGCTTCCGCATTTAGCGCATTTAGTTCACTAGATTAGCACTTACACCTATTCACCCCCCTAGGTGTTTTTCAGTACTAACATGATCTTTCTTCATACAATAAGTGTAAATTAGATTTAAAGTATTGTTGTGATATGAATGAGTACGAAAATCATGATTTCTGTACTGAAAGGATGGTATCCTGCCAGACTGTTGTCGGTAGGATGGTTTCTTATCAAAACCTGATCCAGTTCTACCAACCTGATTTGTACTAGAGCAGTACAAGAAGTAGAAAGAACATCAGTAAATCTTTTTAAACGGATCTTTAAATCATCATTTCAGTTTGAAGTTCTACAATTTTCACAAGCAATTTATTTTTCTCTCTTAAAATATTTTCATAAATAGATGGACGAGATGTATGTTCATTTTTCAAAGTAGTAAATCTTTTTGAAAGTTTTTTTTGTAATCTGCAACTAACTCAATGTAAGCATCTTCTATTTCTTCAGATGTAAGCTAGTCACCGAGTGTTACATGTTCGTTGTCCACCATGAAGCATATGTTTTCATTTGAGATGCTCAATTTGCTTCATCTTTTTCTTTCTTCTCGGAATCACTTGATTCTGATTCATCCCATCCAACATACAAAGCTTTCTTCTTTTGAAAAACTTTTCGGACAGTCTTTATTAATATGACCGGATTTATTGCATTCATAGCAATTTATGGAACCAGTCTCATCTTTTCCCCCATTTGATCTTTGAAAATTTCTCCTTTGTTGAATTTCTTCCTCATTATTTTATTGGCCTTTTTGATGACATAAGCAAGATCATCATATTCATTTGTACTTTCTTCATTTGAAGACCCATATTGTGTTCCTTTGAGAGCTATACTTTTTTTTTCATTTGACTGGCATTATCTTGCTCACTTTTCCTTTGAAGATTCATTTTGATCTCCGCATTCTTCAAGAGCCTCATTAATTCTTGGAAGAGGAGAGTGTTGATATCTTTGTAGATCTCTATTGGGTTAATGATGCTATTGTATTCCATGGGTAGAGACCTTAACACCTTGTTAATCATTTAAAATAAGTAATAACTTTTCCAAGAGATTGGAGATTGATAGTGATGCTTTTGAACCTATTAAGCTAAATTTTGTTGATCGATCCAAACCAGCACACAGAAAAATACAAACTTTTAGAACAGTGCTAGGTCCTCAATTCTACCGTGTAGTCTAAAGCTAACGGATCGTAATCCACAGGGAGGGACGGCGATATAAGCGTTATAAGTTTCTTCTCTTAATTTACCAAAACTAGTTAGTACTTATCTTCTCAGTTTTAAAAGAAAAAAAATAGTTAAGAAGGAGATGTAGAAGAAGAGATGGTGGTATTGTTGTTATTTTATTTATAAAAGAAAAGAAAATAAAAATAGATAAAAAAAATTGTTGGTACAAAAATTAGAAATAAAAAGAGATAAAATAAGAGTATTTAATATGGTTTTATTAATTCAAAAGGAAAAAAACAAGTTTAAAGAAAAAGAATTAAAAAAGAGAGTGTTGATTGAAAATTGTTAAATTTAACTAAGAAAGAAAAATAGAAAAGAGATAAAAGAAAGAAGATTTACCTCTGCTGTAAATTTAACACACCATAATTAGATATGAAGTAATGTAAAGCAAAGTAGTAGAAAGAAGTATATGAAAGCAATGCTTGGCCAGATTGAGTACGATGAAAAAAAGTAAAAAACCTCTATTTATTGTCACCATTGAAGAAAAAATTACCTAGTGTCACTCTACAATAACTCTTCCTCTCTTTTAATCATATAACTCTTTCTAACCTAAAAATAAAATAAAAATAAATAAAAATTACATTGAAGAAGAAAAGAAAAACTTAAACTAAACTAACATAAATCTCTCTCTAGAGTGGTGACCTTTCTGCCTTTGAGGTATGAGGGTATTTATAGGAGAAAACTAGAGGGATAGAAAATGTATGAAGATAGGGTGAGCTGGCTATTTCTGAATTTGAATCCTTCCCTTATCTCCAAACTTGATTTGATTTATCCAGAAATTCAATTCTGATCTGCAGCTTGTTGGCATGTTAATTGCTAAATATCACTTATCAAATGATAAAATTAGAAAGAGTGATCAACATAAGAATTGTAGCTCTTTACGTTTTCTTTTTGGATCATCTTGAATCATTAGATTTGAGTTTCGGTAGCAAAGATTATGATTAATATTCTAAAATGTATCCAATCTGAATCTAAATTATTTCATCTCATTCGTTGATCTTTTCTCTATCTATTTATCCTCTTGGATTTTCAATTTGTCTTCTAGAATTAATAAGATATCCATTTATCTTCAAGAAAACTGATAGGGTCTTCAAATCCTTTTTTCTCTTAAAATTAGATGATATTATCTTATCTGATATATCCAGTTTTCAGATAAGATAGCTTTTAGAATATTTGGATTTGAATCGATCCCTTTTGATTTGAACTTTTTGATTAAATTGGATAAATATGTCAATCTCTCTCTTTTCTTTCTTAATTACCCTGCACGCCACTAGATATGAAAGTACATTAATAGCAGAGTTTTATTTAAATATAATATAGAATGTGACACATATGACATGAAAACATATAATGCACGTGTATGATCACACCCCACACACTCATCTTTTGTTCGTTCTCGAGCAAAACAAAGAGGAAAAAAATTAAACTGACTTAACCTAGCACACTTTCGTAGGAATCACGGTTGCACTTAGCACATGCAACAAGCCGTTAAACCTTTAGGTTACCCCTAAAGGATGATTTTTGTCTCGTGAGGGTTTTTAGTAGATTACACCCACAAAATCCATAAAGAAAAAGAAATAAAGTGTTAGTATTTTTGAAAATGCATTTTGAAAGAAAAAAAATTTGAAGTATTAATGTAAAAATTCAAGTAATCTATAAGTAATAAGATTATCAAAGCTTAGTCATTTTTAAACTTAGTCTCTATTCGAAAACTTATTTTCAATCAAAGTGAGGATTAAAATTATATTTCTCATCTAGTCTATTATTTTACCCTAAGTCATATGCACATTGTGACTGTGAAAGTTTGACTCGGGATTCTTCAACTCTAACTCTTATGCCCCTTTTTTTTTCATTTTTGGCGGTAATATCTCTTAGTTCTATTAGGCTTTCTAATTCGCCCATGTAACGAGCCTTAGTCGGTGACTCCCAAATCAGATGGTTTTTGGGCACCGGGTGAGAAAACATCCCAAGGACTTAGGACTAGAGCAAATAAGGCCATAAAATTAAGAATTTTATTTGATGATATGAACCACTTTTAGGCGTGAATACTTATGCTTTATGAGGCACAAATACTCAGCTTAATCACAGGATTTTTATATAATAAATTTTTTTATATGTCATAAGAATCTTTATTTTTAAACCCTAAGTGTGTAAATGTATATAAAGTATGCATATCTCATCAAAGTAAGATCAAGACTAAATTACTTTTTTAATTTTTCTTTCTAACCACAAAATTAAACAAATAATTTTATTTTGACCAAGTCTAAGAAATCCTAATTATGATCCTCTTATTTCTTAAAATTAACTTAATTTCTTACAAAAATAAGTTAAAGTATTATTTCTTTTTCTAAAAGTTTTTAAAGAAAGGATTTTTTTAAATTAGTAAAGTTAGTATGTTAGTAAATCCTCCTCCACACCTAACTCATGCATTATCCTCGATGTATGAATGAAATGCAATAATACATGAAAAAGAAGAAAGGGAAGGAAAATTGTCACCTCAAGGTGGTGGTTCGGGTGATAGTCTCTTGGGCCAATCATTTCTGCCCAATCTAGATACTGTGGATTTTCATGAAACCCTCCTCGCACAGTCTCTTTCCTATTAACATTTTTATTCTCCCCAATTTGAATAGGATCATTCAAGATCCTAACATGAAATTTTTTCTGGTCATATGATCAATCTTGGGATACATCACAGAGTCATATTGATCTAAACTTTGGTCCAACAATGGAATACGATTTTGTGAAATGAATGATTTGGGCTCAACAATAATAGGAACCGATATTGACTTGGGAATAAAACTCAAATCAAGTTTAGGCTCGAGGGTCAGAGTTAGTTCATTAGTTTGGTCCAAATCATAGAATTTAAGTTCACATTCATTTTTCAATAATAGAATGTGACTATCCAAAATAAGTGATTCATGTTCAAGCTCTATAGGGATAGGAATCAGTGTTAGCTTTGAAATTGAGTCCAAATCGGTAAGGATATCAGAGTCAACATAGATTCAAAAAGTCGAGCTGAATCACAACATTGAGAATCGGTGTCATATTCTTCTTCAAATTCAATCTCATTGAAATGAAAACTTGCCAATGCGTCAATGGGTTGGTATTGTTCAAGTTCAAAGTTTTGTGGTGAAATTGAGTCTTGATTAAAATCTTTAAGATACCATGATTCTTCATCAATATGGCTAGGAGAATCATGAGTGGTCAAAAATGTATTAGGTAGAGTTTTCTCATTTCTATCATTAATTATGTTGACCAAATGACTCACTTTTGCTTCTATCCTATTGAGAGATTTGAGACAATCCGTTTGGGATTGAATACAATCATTTTGGGAATCAATCATGAATTTCATACTCTTTTCTAAGTCAAAAAGTTCTTCTTGTTGTGGTTGGACTTAGAAATTAGATTAAGTATCTTGGATTCGGGAAATATTTGGGAGAATTGAGTCTATATGATTTGTACTTATCGTATGGACTTAAGGAAGGCTTCAAAAGTCTTTTCTAAAGAAGATTTTTCTTTTATAGATTCGTCTTGGTATGGAGTATATGAAACTGGTTGTTGATTAGGTTGTTGATAGTAAGACTTAGGAGAGTTGTATCCCCACTAATTTGGTGAATAGTGGTGATAATTGTCCCATTCTTGTTCATAATACTGGGATTGGGGCATATATTGATTCGGATAAGACCAATTTGGCATACTTGGTTGGTTAAAGTTATGTAATGTCGGGTTGGTAATATCCGAATTGAAAGAGGTTGGGGTGAAATATGGATTTTAGTTATAATCAGAATAATTGTAATTATAATCCATTTTCACAAGAACAAACAAAAACAAACAAATAACAAATAAGAAAATAAAGAAAATCTAGCATATGTTAGGGTAGAGTTTAGACCTAGACGACTCCTAACTGTTGATATCCATAAGAGGGATATTGCAGAACTTGGTCACAAGTTAATCGGCCAGGTAGGGACAAAATTGGTGTGAGATATCCATGCCTAAGCAACGGGCCTAATTATATCAAACCACCAGCCTTCGGAGTTTCGTCCCTCAATCCCCAACCTTCGACACCGATTTGACAAGAGTCAATATCTAACAACTTTCCTCTTAGAACAATCCCTATTTGAGTTGGAGATGTCCCTAGAGCCAACGTCTATTTAATTTTAAGTTAGATTGGGTTAGTTAGTGAGGAGATGGTTTGTAGGCTAAGGAAGGGTAATGACTTCCCCACCATATCTTATTTAAGGATATACCCCTAATCTTTTTAGTATAGTGTACACGTATAAAGCAAAAGGTAACACTCAAACAATATGAATCACTTAAAATATGTTTCCTAAATTATATGCAATGCACACATACTTTTACTCTAGCACTCTTCAACAGTAATGTAAAGAAACGAAATAGACAGATGCCTAAGATGCAAGAGCCTAAACATTTTTTAGTATTTACAAAGCAACAAGTTATTGTTGATTAGAAAAATATACAGAGTGAATTAAATAGATAAACTAATAACTGGAGAGAGCTAATCTCTGAAAATCAAGCAACCTATAAGAAACTACAGTTAGTAATACACCACAGTTGTGGGTTATGATGCTCTGCCTTCTTGGACAGAGGCACAGAGTAGAAATATGTTCACTACAGCTCCTAGTTTTCTGAAATTTGCCCCTATATACCAAAATAAAGAAGAAAAAGGGATTAATTCGTTAAAGTAAATAAAAGAAAGAAAACTTACCGTCCCTCCCCGGCACCGGTGCCAAAATTTTCTTGATCGATCCAAACCTGCATAAAGAAAAATACAGACTTATAGAACAGTTCTAGGTCCTCAATTCTACCGTGTAACTTAAGGCTAACGGGTCGTAATCCACAGGGAGGGACAGTGATAGAAGGGTTATGTAAGTTCTTCTTTAAATTATCAAAACTAGTTAATACTTATCTTCTTAGTTTTAAAAGAAAATAAAAATAGTTAATAAGGAGATGTAGAAGAAGAGATGGTCGTATTGTTGTTATTTTATTTATAAAATAAAAGGAAATAATGATTAGTATCTAATTTTGCATAATTTATACCTCATCTTCACATTTATTTGATAATAAATTCTGCTAATAATATCTTGCTTGCTTGATCCTAGGTTCATGGTGTGCAAATGAAGAAGAAGATCTAAATCACCATTTAATTGGTAATTAAAAGCCTATTATCATAGCCATTGACCTAGAGGAGCTGATTCGTCAAAACCAAGAGCCAGAAACCGGGAGCAGAATCTGACAGGGGACCAAAAGGACCGCGCGCGACTCGAAGCGCCGCGCGCGCGCGCCACCAAGAGGCTGCGAAAACGCGGCCATACGGCCGCGACGCGCGCGCCGCTTTGGGCCAAGGTCTGTCCCTGACCCCCCTCTTCCCTGGTGCCTATAAATACCCCTCCTAGGCTTTCAGAAGGAGATATACAGAGTTTAGGGTAGTTTTTCATTCCATGTTGTAGTTTAATTTAGGTTAGGTTAGTTCTTCTTCTTCCCCATTGTATTTTTCATTTTGTTTTAGATCTTGTATTAGGAGAAAGAGTGATACATGAGTGGAATGCAAGAGTACTTGTAATAGAAGATGACAAGCTATGAAAGGTGCTCTCTTTACCTCTCTTTGTTTTCTATCTAACTTCTTTTACATGTGCAGCTAATCTTTTCTCTCATGGCACTAACTACTAACCACCAATTAGTTTAACTTCTTTTATGATAATCCACATGATTCTAATAGCCTCGTTTTGGCCTTGCTCTTGCAAGAGTCATTGATGGCTCATGATGATGCATCTAACACTCTAACTTCCTAACCACTAACAAGCTAACATTACTTTACTCCATGCTTACTGTTCTATAGTATTGATGGTTAAGTGTAGCTTGCACTTGTTTGTTGAGTTGGGTTGTGATGAGTTACATATAGGTCATACTTTGAATAGCTCTTGAACCAAGGACTAGTGATGGCCAATGATACATGTGAGGCAACTATCACTAAGAGGTTAGCATGTTGGTGGAGTCATTAGTAGTTAGTAGCCATTGGTTTTCTTTCTTTTTCACTTTGTTTTAGAAATATATCCAAAAATCACAAACATATTCTTTTCTATGTTTTTCCACTTCTTTGTGTTTCACCGTACTTCTCTTTTCATTCTTTGTTTTCTTTTCTTTTCATTCTTTCAAACTTTGAAGAACTTTTAACAAACACGTGAATCAACCGGTAAAGCTTCTATCGCCACCCGTCCTTATTTAGCCTCTATGCTATAACGGAAGTATCAAGGAAGCCAAAGCACACACACTTTAAATCTTCATTTCAAAACATACACTTTTTGTGCACGGTTTTTCCCCCGATCAAATTTTGGCGCCATTGCCGGGGATGGGAACGGTTTCATTTCACGTTCTTGTTAACCTTTCTTCTTTGTTTTTGGTGTGCAGGTTAAAGTTTTAGCATTGCAGAAGTCCACACTTACTCAAGTGTGGTCGGGTAATTCTTGTATATTCTTATTTTCTGCTGCTAATTTTTTTATTACCTGTGCACTGTAAATAATTGTAAGAACTAAAACACAGAAATTGGATGCTTTAAAACGGTTTAGACATTTGTATCTAGGCACGTGTCAATTTTCATTCCAATATGCTGTATTTTGTTCTTATGTTGTTGTGATAGGAGGTGTACATATGGCATTGCATATAGTATAGGACAAACACTTCAATAATTTACTCACTTTTTTGTGTTCATTCTTATCTATATTGCACACTTGTACAAATTAAACTTAAGGGCAACACCCAATACAACATAAGGTGGGGAAGTTATTACCCTCCCTTAGCCCAAAAATCACCTCCCCACTCACACAACCCAAGCCTTAATAAAAATTGCTAGACGTTGGCCCCTAGGGACATCTCGGACTCATTTAGGAGATTGACCTAAGGGGGACGTTGTTAGAATTTGACTCTTGCTAAATCGGTGTCTAAGGTTGGGGATTGAGAGGCGAAACCTCGAAGAACAGTGGTTTGGCATAATTAGGCTCGTTGCTCCGGCACGGATACCTCCCACTGATCTTGCCCCTACCTGGCCGATTAACTCGTGGTCAGCTTCCGACAATAGACCCCCGTGGACAGTCTAACCAGTTAGGAGTCGTCTAGGTCTAAGTCAACCCTAGCATAGGCTTATTTTCTTTTTCTTTTTTCTTTGTTTGTTTGTTATTTGTTTGTTTTCTTTTTTGTAAATTGTGAAATGGATTTTAACAACAATAATTCTTTCAATCATGATATAAATCCATATTTCACTTCAACCTCATTTGACTCGGATAACTCCAACCCGGCTATGTACAACATGAACCAACCATTTATGTCGAGTTGGGATTATCCGAATCACTATGACCCATATCCCCAATCTTATGACTATAATTTTCAAAATAATTTTAACTCTTCACAGAGTTCATGGGGATTCACCTACCCTGAGTCAAATTTTCAACCATCTTGTCCACAATTTTCACAAGATTCGTTCCCCAATTTTGATTCATATACTCCTTTCTTGAACCACCAATTGAAGAAAAATCATCATTGGAAAGGAGTTTGGAAGAATTGATAGAGGCCCAAAAACAATTTGAAAACCTAATGGCCTCATCATGTCCACAAAATTTCCAAAATTCATGTAGTTCTTTCCCAGAAAAACTCAAAGGAAAATCATTGTGAGAAAAAACTATGGAATTCGTGGAAGAGACCGAGCGCATAATGCAAAACACGATTGACTTCCCATGTCCATCAAATGTTCAAGAATCTTACCATTTTGGAAATCCAGCTTCAATTTCATCATACCAACCTGAACTTGACTAACATCCAATTCCTGATTGTTCGGCAAGTTATACATTTCCTGAAATTGAACTTGAAGATGAATGTGAACCAGAGCTTCAATTTAGCAATTCGAGTCTAATCCTTGAATCAATATCGACTCCTGTGGTGTTACCTAACCTTAGTAATGTTCTTGAGCCAGTTTTGATTCCCATCATTCCTGAACTTGAATCGCTCATTTCCCCCATTCACATTCCTTCTGTGGACAAAAATCAAGATTCAATTTCATTACATCCATTTGAACTTGCCCAAAATCTTGAAAACCACCTTGACATTTTGGCAAGTTATCCTTTTCCCGAAATTGAACTTCACCATGAATGTGACCCCGAACCTCATGTTAGTGATTCTATTTCACTTTTTGATTCAATAATGACTCCGATATCTTTACCAGATTTTTTCTCTATTCCGGAGTCAACATTGAATCCTGTACCAGTACACCGTGAAATGGAATCACCAATCTCTTATGATCACACTTCATTAATGGGGACAGTGTGTGAACATCAATTCTTTGGTCTGGACCCTATTTTTGAACCAATTTCGACTCTCATTGTTGACTCTCGACTTGATCTGAGTCAACTTTCTGAGTTGGTATCGATTTTGTTCCTGTTCCATTTGAATCCAAATCAATCATCTCTCAAAATCACACTTCATTGTTGGACAAGAATGTTGAAGAAAATGACTCTATAATTATTTTTGAAAATTTGAAATTAGATGGGGATAACTTTTTAAATAAGATCATTCATTCAATCAAAATTTTATTGGGTCATATTAGAGAGGTCCTTGGTGGATTTCTGGATGATCCACGATATTTTGATTGGGTCGCAACGCTTGGCCCAATCCGACCACCACCAGAGCCACCCCTTGAGGTAATCTTCCTTCCCTCTTCATTTGTTTCATGTATTTACACATTCACGATGCATTGAGGACCATGCATGAGATAAGTGTGGGGGAGAGTTTACTAACGTAGTTAGTTTTATATTTTCTTTCTTTTACACTTCTTTTCCTTATATTATAAAAAAAAAATCTTTTATATAAAAACTCTTTCTTTTCTTTTACAAAACTTTTTGAAACAAGAGAAATAGTTTTGATCCATTTTTAAGAAAATAAGATTATCTTAGGAATTAGGAAGACCTAAAATTATGAAATTTTAAACCGAGTCAAAATAATAGATCTTGTTTAAATTTTAGGATAAGAAAGTAAAATTGAAAAGATAATTTGATCTTGAATTTTTTGCCTTAGATTTATGCACTCCACACTTACACAATTTTTGGATTGAAACAAAGACTGAAATGCCATAAAAAATATATATATACAAAAACAAAAAAAATTTGATAATAAAAATCACTTATCGAAGTTGGGTAATTATGCCTCAGGAAGCATGATTATTCATACCTAAAATAGGGAACAAAAAATAAAATAACCCTTTAGTTTTGTGGCCTTGTTTACTCGAGTCCTTAAGTCCGAGGGATGTTTTCTCATCTGGTGCCCTAAGACCATCTGGTTTAGGAGTCACCGGCTAAAGGCTCACTACCCGGGTAAATAAGAAAGCCTAAGAAAACTAAAGGAAGAAAGGAAAAAAAAGAGAAAAAAATAAATAAATAAAATATATATATTAAATAAATGGCATGAAAGTTAGAGTCGATATCCCAAAAATCTTCACAGTCCACAAAGTGCATATTTTCTAAGAATTTTATGAAAGATCAAAGAGTCAATTCAATTTTAAATTCTTACATTTAATTTATAACAAGATTTTTTGCATTTTGACTTAGTTTAAGAAAGAACAATTTCTGGTTAACCTATGACCTTAGATCACTTATATTTTCACAAAAATATTTCAACACTTTTCTCTATTTCAAAATGTGTTTTCAAAATATTAACATTTGATTTCTTTCTTTATGGATTTTGTGAGTGTAATCCGCTGAAAACCCTCAGGAGACAAAACTCCTCCTCTAAGGGAAACTTAGAGGTTTAACGGCTTGTTGCACATGCTCAGTGCAATCGCATCACCTGCGAAAGTGGTGTAATAATTTTCTTATTTTTGTTTTGCTCGAGACGAGCAAAAAGATAAGTGTGGGGGTGTGATTAGTATCTAATTTTGCATAATTTATACCTCATCTTCACATTTATTTGATAATAAATTCTGCTAATAATACCTTTCTTGCTTGATCCTAGGTTCATGGTGTGCAAATGAAGAAGAAGATCTAAATCACCATTTAATTAGTGATTAAAAGCTTATTATCATAGCCATTGACCTAGAGGAGCTGATTCGTCAAAACCAGGGCCAGAAACCAGAAATCGGGAGCAGAATCTGACAGGGGACCAAAAGGACCGCGCGCGGCTCGAAGCGCCGCGCGCGCGGCCACCAAGGGGCCGCGAAAACGCGGCCCAAGCCATGTTTCCGCGGCCATATGGCCGCGGTGTGCGCGCCGCTTTGGGCCAGGGTCTGTCCCCTAGCCCCCTTCTTCCCTGGTGCCTATAAATACCCCCCTGGGGCTTTCAGAAGGAGATATACAGAGTTTAGGGTAGTTTTTCATTCCATGTTGTAGTTTAGTTTAGGTTAGGTTAGTTCTTCTTCTTCCCTATTGTATTTTTCATTTTGTTTTAGATCTTGTATTAGGAGAAAGAGTGATACATGAGTGGAATACAAGAGTACTTATAATAGAAGGTGACAAGCTATGAAAGGTGCTCTCTTTACATCTCTTTGTTTTCTATCTAACTTCTTTTACATGTGTAGCTAATCTTTTCTCTCATGGTACTAACTACTACCCACCAATTAGTTTAACTTCTTTATGATAATCCACATGAATCTAATAGCCTTGTTTTGGCCTTGCTCTTGCAAGAGCCATTGATGGCTCGTGATGATGGATCTAACACTCTAACTTCCTAACCACTAACAAGCTAACATTATTTTACTCCATGCTTACTCTTCTATAGTATTGATGGTTTAAGTGTAACTTGCACTTGTTTGTTAAGTTGGGTTGTGATGAGTTACATATGGGTCATACTTTGAATAGCTCTTGAACAAGGACTAGTGATGGCCAATGATACATGTGAGGCAACTATCACTAAGAGGTTAGCATGTTGGTGGAGTCATTAGTAGTTAGTAGCCATGGGTTTTCTTTCTTTTTCACTTTGTTTTAGAAATATATCCAAAAATCACAAACATATTCTCTTCTATGTTTCCCACTTCTTTGTGTTTCACCGTACTTCTCTTTTCATTCTTTGTTTTCTTTCTTTTCATTCTTTCAAACTTTGAAGAACTTTTAACAAACACGTGAATCAACCGGTAAAGCTTCTATCGCCTCCCGTCCTTGTGGATTCGACTCATTTTAGCCTCTATGTTATAACGGAAGTATCGAGGAAGCCAAAGCACACACACTTTAAATCTTCATTTCAAAACATACACTTTTTGTGCGCGGTTTTCCCCCGATCAAATAAAAAGAGATAAAAAATTATTAGTACAAAATCAGAAATAAAAAGAGATAAAAGATGAGTTTTTAATATGGTTTTGTTAATTCAGAAGAAAAGAAAAACAAGTTCAAAGAAAAAGAATTAAAAGAGAAAGTGTTGATTAAAAATTGTAAAATTAAACTAAGAAAGAAAAATAGAAAAGAGATAAAGGGAGAAGATTTACCTCTACTGTAGATTTAACATACCATAATTAGATATGAAGTAATGTAAAGCAAAGTATTAGAAAGAAGTACATGAAAGCAATGCTTGGCCAGATTGAGTACGATGAAAAAAGTGAGAAACCTCCATTGATTGTCACATTCAATATAAGTTTCTTGAAGAAAAAATTACATAATGTAACTCTACAATAACTCTTCCTCTCTTTTAATCATATAACTCTCTCTAATCTAAAAATAAAATAAAAGAAAAACTTAAAATTACATTGAAGAAGAAAAGAAAAACCTAAACTAAACCAACATAAATCTGTCTATGGAGTGGTGTCATTTCTGCCTTTGAGGTATGAGGGTATTTATAGGAGAAAACTAGAGGGATAGAAAGCGTATGAAGATAGGGAGAGCTGACTATTTCTGAATTTGAATCCTCTTTTTATCTCCAAACTTGACTTGATTTATCCAGAAATTCAATTCTGATCTGCAGCTTGTTGGCATGTTGATTATTGAATATCAGTTATTAAATGATAGAATTGGAAAGAGTGATAAACATAAAAATTATATCCCTTTACATCTTCTTTCTGGATCATCTTGAATCATCAGATTTGAGTTTCGATAATGAAAGTTATGATTAAAATGCTAAAATGTATCCAGTCTGAGTCTAAATTCTTTCATCTCATCTGTTGATCTTCTCTCTATTATTTATCCTCTTGGATTTTTAATTTGTTTTCAAGAGTTGATAAGATATCATTTATCTTCAGCGAAACTGATAGAGTCTTCAAACAATCCTTTTTTCTCTTGAAATTAGATGATATTATCTTATCTGATATATCCAGTTTTCAGATAAGATAGGTTTTTAATACTTTGGATTTGAATCGATCTCCTTTGATTTGAACTTTTGATTTAATTGGATAAATCTGTCAGTCTCTCTCTTTTCTTCCTTAATTACCTTATACGCATGTAAGATCTCTGGTTAATAATACTGTATTTTTATTTTCCTAAAGTATTTATTTTAATTTACTGATTATTTTTTTAATCAACTTAATTTATTATTTTCTTTCTTGTGATTATTATTATAAAAATGGAAATTATTTTTAAGATAGTAAATGGTATTTTAGCTTTATATATTATTACCATTATTTCATATCAATATTTTTAGTTACTTATTACTAATTATTTTTATATTTACCATTATTATTATTAATGGTAGTTATTTTTATTATTATTATTCCATTATGATTATTATTTATTGTTATTACTATTAGTGTTATCTTTATTTTTATAGTCGGTGTTTATTAATTATTATTAGTGTTAATATTATATTCTTTATTTATTTTAATATTAGTATAAATACTAGTGGTAGTGGTATTATCATTCCTATTATTATTATTTTTGTTATTATAATTATTATTGTTGCTAATTAATATTAGTATTATTATTATTTTTATTAGTGTTTTATTAGTATTACTATTATTGCATTTCATATCCCTATTTATCCAACCCATTATATATCCTATTACCCTTAACCCATTACACAATAGACCCAAACCATCAATCCATTAGCATACCCATAACCCAAAACCCATTACCCACTAACCCTATATAATCCTATTCTTAACCTAAACCTAACCCTAATGATTAAACATAATCTTTTCCTTCCTCTTCAACTTCCCAGCCGCCATCACCTTGATCCCCACAAACACCAAGCTCCTCCGTGTGCGCCGCGTTGCGAGATCCCCCCAGCATCCTTGCGCCAACAAGTTGCCCTCCACCTCGATCTGCAGCGCCTCTTCACGCTCTCCTTCCCTTGGCTGCATAAGCAACAGTAGCCCAGAACCAGCACACCTGCAACAACTGTTGGTCCCGAGATGATGTCAAATGCGGAACTATCTCTGTTGGCAATTATAGATCTAAAAATACCCAAGTCAACACAAAACTAAAACAAGAAGGATTAACGTTAAGCAAATAAATAAACTTGCAAAAAGGAAAATAAATCTTAGAGAATAGACAAATGCAAACAAGAGAGATTTATCCTAGTTCGGTCCTTGTGACCTACATCCAGTCCCCAAGCCACCCGCTTGAGATTTTCCTTTATCCTTAATTTTGTACACCCAAAATCACAACCATGCAAACCACTTAACAAATCCCCTTTGCCAAATGTATACACCTTCTCTCTACACCAAGAGAACACCTTCACCTTGTACAACTGCCTCTACACCAAGAAGCCACCCGTGTACAATACTTGCTTTGAGTATTACAACTTTCCTATAAGTCTTGGTATTGTGTATGAACGTGGACAAGGCTAGTATAGGAGAAACTTCAGAGAACTTCACAATGGAAATGACTTTTGGTGAAGAACAGAAGTTGAAAAAACAGTTTTCAGATTTGGCAGAATTTGATCTTAGAAAACTGAAGTTTTGGATTGTTGTTTGGCCTTTGGATTAACCACCCTATTTATAGCTGAAGACTAGGGTAAGTTAGGGTAGTTACAGGTGAAATTTGAATGTTTGAAACGTTGGGAAACATTGTACAAAAGACCAGATAACAAAAACCGTCCAACAGTCAGAAACTGCCTATAGTCGACTTGCCTATTTAGTTAGTCGACTAGCCTAGGCAATTTTTCAAAGAGTAGTCGAATACATTTTGGTATAAGTCGACTAGGTCATGAATAGTTCGAATGACTAGTTTCTGGATAACTGAATCAAGTCGACTGCAACTAACTTTCAAGTCGACTGGACCAGCTATTAGTCGACAGGGGCAAGGGATTACTCGACTACAAATGCTATTAGTCGACTATGTTTGACTGTTAAGTCGACTAATGCACAAACAGAGAGTTGGGTTTCTTTTGGACATAAGACTAGTCGACTAGGGGGTTTGGGTTAGTCGGCTACCAAGTGTATTAGTCGACTAATAGGGACTATAAGTCGACTAATGGTCAATGATATGTGTGTGTGCATCAAGGCTTTTTACATGCTATTATACAATTACAAACCACATCATATCAACTCTCTTTGGGCAGTCTTGATCATGAAGAACTCTTAATTCGTCGTGTGTTAGAGCTCCAAATGAAATGCTTCACAAAGTCTTCATCAAAACAAGTTCCAACATTCTCCCCCTTTTTGATGATGACGCTTTGTGTGCACAAGTGCTCCCCCTGCAGAAAATATGTTATATTTTTCTCCCCCTGCAGAAATTGGGTTATAACAAATATAGAAATACTTTGTTCTCCCCCTGCAACAAATATATCATTAATATATATATGTTCTTATCAACTTTTATATGGTACCTGCAAGATAAACGTTAGATGGTACCAAACATAAAAGAACATATTAACCTTTAGGAGTCCAAATCCATTTAGAATTTGGTTTCCACCTGTTAGTATACACATAGTTGCAAGAATTACATATATCATGAATGTATGAAGTAATATATGTATTTTTATCATGAAAACTTAAATTCTTAGGAATCCATATAAACTTTGTCTTAATTCTTTTTGAAACATGATTAGACTTTCTTTTCACATATGGATTACTAACATATGAAGACTTTTCATTATTTCCAATACCATAATGATTATCATGTGACAACTTCTGAAAAGATAATAAATCATTCAATTTTCTTTTCCTTTATTGAATTTAGTCACATTTTGCAAAAGATCTTCATATTTCTTTTTGAAAACTGAAATATCTTTATCTAAAATAGAAATTCTTTTATTCAAAGATTCAGTTTCCTTTTTCAGAAAAATGTTCTCTTTTATAAACTTCTTATTTTCATTTTTCAAAGATGATATGACTTTTTCAAACTCATCTTGTTGAGAATTTATAGAAGAATATTGTAAAGCATAACATGAATTTTCCTTTAAAAGTTTTTCATTTTCTTTTGATAAAACTTTATTTTTCAATTTTTCATTTTTCAGATCAATAAACAATTCATGAAATGCATCAGAAAGTTCAGAAAATGATACCTCATCATCTTCTAGTGCCATGTAACATAGGTTGACACGTTCAGTGTGAAAAGTCACCTAGAGGGGGGGTGAATAGGTGACAATGCTAATCTATGAACTAAATGCGGAATTTAATAACTTAATGCAAATACACTCAAGTGTGATCAACAAGTGATGCACACACAACCAAGCCAAGCAATATGAATGAGCAAAATAAGTAGAAATGCAAGGCACAAAGTAAAGAGAGAGAGAGATAGAGAGCCAATAGATCCAACGCAAACACAAGGATATGTTATCGAGGTTCGAGCACCCAGCTCTACATCCCCGCCTTCGACACACGAAGGATTTTCACTAGCTCGTCAACCTAGGACCCTTTACAAAGAGTACCCAACACTCCTCTCTTTACAACCTCCTCCCTGAGGCAAACTCCAACAATCACAACCTCCTCCTTGAGGCAAATTTTCAAACCAATACAACAAACTCCCAATCACCAACCAATACAAGGATCACCTCTCAACTAGAGGGATACAACCCAAAGCACAAAGCTAAGAAAGATTGGGTTACAACTTGGTGGTCACAACAACAACCACAAACAACTTCTTCTTCTCCACACAAATATCCTATAGATATAGATAGTAGATTATAGCTCAAGTGTGGAGAAAACCAAGGGATTTGAAACCAGCAACTCAAAGAAAATCTTTGGGAAATAAATGAAACCAAGATAGAGAAGTTCAATTCAAAAGCTTTTCCCAAAACCCTTTTCTTTGATTTTTCAAACCCTAATGAAAACACCAAAAAGATTGTTCAATTTGAATCCAAAAACCTATTTTGATTGCTGTAAAAACACCTGAGAGAATGGAAAAATTCGCACAAAAATTCTTAGAGAAAAACTCTTGCAAATGGGGTATTTATAGGCTAATCCAGAAAATAGCCATTTGGCAGCAGTATTGCCAAAAATAGCCTTCCGGTCGACCGGGACGGTCGACCGCCCAACGGTCAAATTTTGATCCGTTGTGGCTACCGGTCGACCGCCTCGGTCGACCGAGAATTCCTGAGAGCCAACAGCTCTCCGTCGGTCGACCGCTTCGGTCGACCGGCTACAGAGTCAGCCAGCGTGCACGTATCCGTGCACGTCGGTCGACCGGATCGGTCGACTGGCTTCTTGGTGCGGTCGACCGTACCAGTCGACCGGCCAAGCCTGGCAGACAAAAACAGGTCTGAAATCTGGGGAAAAAATATTATAATAAATCTCACAAAATCTCTAAAATTCCACAAAAATAGTTTTATCATTTTATATTGAAATACAAATTTGTGTTAAAAATCCTAACACAAATTTCAAACATATTTGACTATTTTTGTGTCATAGAAATTTTGCCAAAAACCAAAAACCGTATTTTCTAAAACCTTGTATTTTTGAATAGAAAATACACATTGTCTAAAACTCATCCATGATACAAAAATATGATATTTAAACACTTTGAGGCATATTGTATATGAATAGAAATTCAATATACAAGAAACATATATTATCATGATTTTTGTCATTAAGTCCAAAATTTTGTTTTGTTGTAAATACCAAAACATAAAACATATGGAATAGATTATCAAACAAAGTTTGTCTAAACAATTGAAGCATGCATGTATATAGAACAAATCTAATATACATAAACCATGTAAACTTGTTTTGATAAAAAATCTATTCATGAAAACCAAGATCGGTTAAACCTAAAACCGAAAATCAAAACATGAAAGGTGTGTGTGTGAAATTGAGCTTATCATACTATTCTAATCTTTACAATTAAGATCTGAACCCAAACTAAAACTATGGATACCTAAGTCTTCTTGTAGAGTGCAATCTCCAAGCTAGAGCGCAATCTCCAAGACGGCTCGATCCAAAAACTCTTGATTCACCGAGCAAGTGCAATGTATGATCTTTGACGCTCGGGCTCTTGAATCAACATGTGAAAGATGTGTGGAAGCTTTCACCAACTAATATCTTGATTAATGATCTGAAACTTAAACATCACAAGATAATTAGTACACATAACTACATGAGTTAATCATCATCAAAACTAGAGTGGAAGCCCTTTGGGCCAACAATCTCCCCCTTTTTGATGATGACAAAACTCATGGAGTTATATATGCATGGATTAAAGTAAAGCTTCAAAGAAGCTCCCCCTTAACTCATGCATAACAATAAAACATATGCAATGAATGTTCTTAAAACAACATGTTATATGTGTTTAAAAACAATATCAAAACATGCTCTTGATACCAATAAAAATGAAACATAAAACATGCATAGACATGCATATAAACAAGGCTTCTTTTCATCAAATGTAAACTATATGCAAACACAAATATGCATATAAAAACTCAAATTCTTCTCCCCCTTTTTGTCAATCATCAAAAAGGGTTAAAAATAAAATAAAAAACAATAAATTTTTCTCCCCCTTTTTGGTCAAGACAAAGAACTAATAAAGGGTTAAATCAAATATGATACCAAAAAAAATGTGGCAATGAAGTGTATATTGATACCAATTGAAAAACAACAAATCAATTGAAATCAAAACGAGAACATATACCAATTGAAAACACAAAAAAAATGAAAATCTTGATACCAATTAGTAAGTAAACAAATAACCTACCAATTGTAAACAAACAAACTAGATACCAATTTTGGAATAAAACAATACTAATTTGAATTTCCTTAAAAACAAATCTTGATACCAAATGAAACAATTATTCTTTGCCAAATGAAATCTTTATTTTATATCATAAAGCAAGGGAGTGGAATACCAAACAAAATATCAAATGAGAGATAAGATGCCAATTAAAAAAAAATAAAATACTAGTTTTCTCCCCCTTTATGAAATACCAAATGAAAATATGCATATGCTTGAAATAAGATACCAATTGAAAATTAAATCAATTGAAAATTTGCATTAATATTGTTTCAATTTGAAAAGATCAAGCTAAGCATAAACAAAATTTGTGATATCTTGAAGCACAAATAAATCATCTATATATGTATGTAAAAGATAGATATCAATTGAAATTTGATACTATATGAAGTGCAAGCATACATATATAAAATACAAACATATATGAGTATACAAAAAGATGTCATATCGATACCAATTGAAAGAATTCAATGATACCAATTGAAACAACAATAAGATCAAGTGTATATCTCATATAACCTACCACCCAATCATGGTTCAAGATATAAAGGATTTTCATTATAAAGCATACAAGAACATGATCTCCCATCCAACCGCCCATTAGATGGTAGGAGTTTTCAAAAATAGATTTGGAAATATAGTTTGTTGAAAATCTCTACCTCATGAAGAATATCACAATTAGTTATATGAATCAACTAATACGAAATTCTTCAATAAATCAAAATATATTTCATGAAGGACATGTAAAAACACATGATCATCAACACTCAAAATCCATAAAGCCCATCTAATACTCATGAAAATAAGGTCATGAGAAAACTAATAAGGTGAGTGTATAGGATATATGTGAAACACACTTATCATGAAAATGGACAATCAAGCTCAATATTGAAATTCCTTTAAAACATTTACACATGATAAATTAAATTACTTTTACAAAAGAAATTTCCAAAAACATGAAACCTATCTAAGATGTGAAATCACCTATTGAAATCATCTTAAAAACATGATATTCATCATAAATGTGAAATCACCTAAAAACATGAAAATCACCTAAAAACATGAAAATCATCAAAACATGATTTAAACTTCAAGGCATATGTATGTCATGTACAAACTAAAGTATACATACATATCCTAAACACAATGAGTCCACCAAAGTATGTGCATGAAGGCACGTGGCTCAAGGATGTACATGTATATAGTTTGGACAAGATAGACATATACATGAAGTTAAAACAAAATATAATGAATACAAGTCAAATGCAAGAATCATCAAAACTAGACTATACTAGTACATCAAGTGAATACAAATGAGCGTTTAAGCACAATCATATATAAAGGTCTTATTTGTAGCTCACTAGTTGTACAAGTATAAATCCTAGTCTTAATGAAAACTATCATTCAAGCAAGTAGTCAAAACATGAAGCATAAAACGGGTCAACAATCAACATGATCATGATAATTAAAAACATGAATTATTAAAACAAAACAAATCATAGTCAACCATATGATTAGCATGACAAAGACATGTGCATTAGAACTATGATCAACATGATAGCTAAACATAAAGAGAACACAAAATAAGGGTCCATACTAAACATGGGTGATCTCATAAGCTAAACATGCATGTCAAGGGTCTAACAAACATGGCACATATCATACTAAAACACAAATCATCATATAATCATAAACATCCAAATGGTCATAATACAAATGTATGTGCATTAGATCTAGGGCATACATGTTAGTTCTAAACAAGGTGAGAACACTAAATATAGATCCATATGAAACATGGGTGCTCAAGTAACTAAACATGTATAACACTAATCTAACATAGCATAAGCATAATGAACAATGAAACAAAACATGCTATGAATAGATGAACATGGAAAGTATGCAAATAAAAATGGGAGTTAGAGAATGATACCAAAACGATGAAGGTGCATCTCTAGTTCTCCAAAACATGGTGGTCCTCTCCACCTAATTTCCTTGAGAGTGAAGCATCCAAATGGTTCTCCTTTTAGCTTAGAATGCATCCACCTCAAGGCACCAATACCCTCACGTGACGCGAGAGCTCCCACCTACATCAAAAGTCAAAGAGGTGGATCTTGGTACCCATTTCTTTGTGGGTCCACGGGGGTTAGTATCTTTTCTAACCCAAACATAATTAGTTGCTAAATTTTCATGATAAATGCGACCATAACAAAATCTAGCAAGGTGGTCTTTTCGACCACAATGTGTACATGTGTACACGTGAGCATACATATGATGGTGGTGATCATGAAAAGCATGTGTATGCCTAGATGGGTGTGCATGCAAGGTTGGAACTTGTTTCTTGCGAACCAAGGTTTCCAATCGTGTGTGATTCATGGCACAATGGCTCAAAGTGGAGCCCAAACAATCAACACTTTTCTTCAAATTATTTATATCATTTTCTATGCTAGAAGACAAAGTGGAGCATGCAATAGGTGTGCAAGAAGTAGAAGCTACACTAGTATGGCAAACATGAATATCAATATCATTTTGCAAAGATTTATTTTTAATCAAAACCAAATTCAATTCTTTAGTAATAGAATCAATTTTATTTTTCAAAGTAAGGTTTTCTTGGAAAACACAATCCAATCTTGAGGATAAAATCTCATTGTGCTCCAAAATATCATCACAATCATTTTTGCCTTTTAAAACTTCAATTTCTTTTAAAGCAATGTCTAGTTGAGATCTTAGTGAGTCACATTCACTAGTAATCTCTTCTTTCTCTTGCAAAACGGTTTCAAAAGTAGAGCATAAATCCTTCATTTCTTTTTGTAAATCAAAATGTTTTTCTTTCAAAGAGTTATGTTTTTCCAAGAATTTTTCAAGCTTAGAAGCAAGTTCAACATTTAAATTTTGAACCTCAAAACATCCATGGCAATAAGAGCTAGAGCTATCATGTATTTGAGAGTCCGATTGTACCTCATGGGAGTCATTCCCATATGCCATGAAACAAGGCTCTTCGGATACATCTCTCCTCATATTGTTGATGATCCTTGGAAGCTCCGGAGATGTCAAGACGCTCCAAACTGCAAAAGCCGAGTTAAAACTATCAAAAACAAGTAAGAGATTATTATCAAAAGATGCTCTAAGTGTTTTAAGTGCAAGTGCATTGGCCTTCTTATGCTTACTAGTATTTGGGAGGGCTTCTATGGTGATGGCTTGATAAACTAGATGACCTAGTGTTTTTAAATATCTAGTCATGTTAACTTTCCAAGAGTCAAGTCTAGTATGGTCAAACATGGGAGGGCTAGCCATAAGTGCAACTATATGTGTGCAAATGAAAATGCAAATGAAGATTAGCAAACCAAGATCACACTCCTAGGTGGTTAAACCTAAATATCAGGAGCGCTAGCTCTGATACCAATTGAAAAGTCACCTAGAGGGGGGGTGAATAGGTGACAATGCTAATCTATGAACTAAATGCGGAATTTAATAACTTAATGCAAATACACTCAAGTGTGATCAACAAGTGATGCACACACAACCAAGCCAAGCAATATGAATGAGCAAAATAAGTAGAAATGCAAGGCACAAAGTAAAGAGAGAGAGATAGAGAGCCAATAGATCCAACGCAAACACAAGGATATGTTATCGAGGTTCGAGCACCCAGCTCTACATCCCCGCCTTCGACACACGAAGGATTTTCACTAGCTCGTCCACCTAGGACCCTTTACAAAGAGTACCCAACACTCCTCTCTTTACAACCTCCTCCCTGAGGCAAACTCCAACAATCACAACCTCCTCCTTGAGGCAAATTTTCAAACCAATACAACAAACTCCCAATCACCAACCAATACAAGGATCACCTCTCAACTAGAGGGATACAACCCAAAGCACAAAGCTAAGAAAAGATTGGGTTACAACTTGGTGGTCACAACAACAACCACAAACAACTTCTTCTTCTCCCACACAAATATCCTATAGATATAGATAGTAGATTATAGCTCAAGTGTGGAGAAAACCAAGGGATTTGAAACCAGCAACTCAAAGAAAATCTTTGGGAAATAAATGAAACCAAGATAGAGAAGTTCAATTCAAAAGCTTTTCCCAAAACCCTTTTCTTTGATTTTTCAAACCCTAATGAAAACACCAAAAAGATTGTTCAATTTGAATCCAAAAACCTATTTTGATTGCTGTAAAAACACCTGAGAGAATGGAAAAATTCGCACAAAAATTCTTAGAGAAAAACTCTTGCAAATGGGGTATTTATAGGCTAATCCAGAAAATAGCCGTTTGGCAGCAGTATTGCCAAAAATAGCCTTCCGGTCGACCGGGACGGTCGACCGCCCAACGGTCAAATTTTGATCCGTTGTGGCTACCGGTCGACCGCCTCGGTCGACCGAGAATTCCTGAGAGCCAACAGCTCTCCGTCGGTCGACCGCTTCGGTCGACCGGCTACAGAGTCAGCCAGCGTGCACGTATCCGTGCACGTCGGTCGACCGGATCGGTCGACTGGCTTCTTGGTGCGGTCGACCGTACCAGTCAACCGGCCAAGCCTGGCAGACAAAAACAGGTCTGAAATCTGGGGAAAAAAATATTATAATAAATCTCACAAAATCTCTAAAATTCCACAAAAATAGTTTTATCATTTTATATTGAAATACAAACTTGTGTTAAAAATCCTAACACAAATTTCAAACATATTTGACTATTTTTGTGTCATAGAAATTTTGCCAAAAACCAAAAACCGTATTTTCTAAAACCTTGTATTTTTGAATAGAAAATACACATTGTCTAAAACTCATCCATGATACAAAAATATGATATTTAAACACTTTGAGGCATATTGTATATGAATAGAAATTCAATATACAAGAAACATATATATATCATGATTTTTGTCATTAAGTCCAAAAATATGTTTTGTTGTAAATACCAAAACATAAAACATATGGAATAGATTATCAAACAAAGTTTGTCTAAACAATTGAAGCATGCATGTATATAGAACAAATCTAATATACATAAACCATGTAAACTTGTTTTGATAAAAAATCTATTCATGAAAACCAAGATCGGTTAAACCTAAAACCGAAAATCAAAACATGAAAGGTGTGTGTTGTGAACTTGAGCTTATCATACTATTCTAATCTTTACAATTAAGATCTGAACCCAAACTAAAACTATGGATACCTAAGTCTTCTTGTAGAGCGCAATCTCCAAGCTAGAGCGCAATCTCCAAGACGGCTCGATCCAAAAACTCTTGATTCACCGAGCAAGTGCAATGTATGATCTTTGACGCTCGGGCTCTTGAATCAACATGTGAAAGATGTGTGGAAGCTTTCACCAACTAATATCTTGATTAATGATCTGAAACTTAAACATCACAAGATAATTAGTACACATAACTACATGAGTTAATCATCATCAAAACTAGAGTGGAAGCCCTTTGGGCCAACACAGTGGTTTCTTCTTCATCCGAGGAAGATGAATCACTGTATTCTAATGATGCTTCGTAATTTTTCTTCTTTCTGAACTTTTTGCTCTTGTATTTTTCTTTCTTCTTGAGCAAAGGGCAATCCATCTTCATATGACCTGGTTTATTACAATTAAAGCATTTGAATTTACCTTGCTTTAGAAATCTCCTGAATTTCTTTAAAAGCATTGCCATCTCCTTTTCATCGTCATTGGAATCATCAGTGTCGGAAGATGCATGGAAGGCAATTTCTTTCTTCTTTGAGCGGTGTTGTCATTCGTCCTTCTTTCTTTCTTCTAACTGCACTTCATATGCCATTAGATTACCGATTAGGTTTTCTAATGTTATAGTTGAGAGATCATTCGCCTCTTCAATAGCGGTTGTCTTCTTCTCCCATTCTGGTGTAAGTGCACGAAGGATCTTACGAACTCTTTCAACTTGGGTGTAGTCCTTTCCAATAGATGCTAATGAATTGGTAATGTCGGTGAATCTTGTAACCATTCGGATATAGTTTCATTCTCCTCCATTTTGAATAATTCAAACCTGTGGACAAAGAACAGATATTTTAGATTCCTTAACTTTATTTGTGTCTTCGTGTGTTACCTGAAGAGTATGCCATATTTGATGTGCAGAAGTGGCTGTTGACACTCTGTTGAACTCTTCTTTGGTTAATGCACAGAACAAGGCATTCATCGCTTTGGCGTTAAGGTTCGCATTCTTCTTTTGGTCCTCACTCCAAGCGTTGTAGTTGGTTGTTGGCTTGGTGTACGATGCTTCAACAATATTTCATAGTTCGTAGTTGAGCGATTGCAAGTAGATCTTCATTCTACACTTCCAATAGTTGTAGTTGGATCCGTCAAATAGCGGTGGACGTTGTGTAGAATGTCCTTCTTTGAATTGTGACGAAGGGAACTCCGTTGCCATCCTTGTTGTTGACTAGGTACCAAATGTGAGACCCGCTCTGATATCAATTGTTGGTCCCGAGATGATGTCAAATGCGGAACTATCTCTGTTGGCAATTATAGATCTAAAAATACCCAAGTCAACACAAAACTAAAACAAGAAGGATTAACGTTAAGCAAATAAATAAACTTGCAAAAAGGAAAATAAATCTCAGAGAATAGACAAACGCAAACAAGAGAGATTTATCCTGGTTCGGTCCTTTTGACCTACATCCAGTCCCCAAGCCACCCGCTTGAGATTTTCCTTTATCCTCGATTTTGTACACCAAAATCACAACCATGCACACCACTTGACAAATCCCCTTTGCCAAATGTGTACACCTTCTCTCTACACCAAGAGAACACCTTCACCTTGTACAACTGCCTCTACACCAAGAAGTCACCCGTGTACAATGCTTACTTTGAGTATTACAACTTTCCTATAAGCCTTGGTATTGTGTATGAACGTGGACAAGGTCTAGTATAGGAGAAACTTTAGAGAACTTCACAATGGAAATGACTTTTGGTGAAGAACAGAAGTTGAAAAAATAGTTTTCAGATTTGGCAGAATTTGATCTTAGAAAACTGAAGTTTTGAATTGTTGTTTGGCCTGTGGATTAACCACCCTATTTATAGCTGAAGACTAGGGTAAGTTAGGGTAGTTACAGGTACAATTTGAATGTTTGAAACGTTGGGAAAGGTTGTACAAAAGACCAGATACAGAAACCGTCCAACAGTCAGAAACTGCCTATAGTCGACTTGCCTATTGAGTTAGTCGACTAGCCTAGGCAATTTTCCAAAGAGTAGTCGACTACATTTTGGTATAAGTCGACTAGGTCATGAATAGTTCGAATGACTAGTTTCTGGATAACTGAATCAAGTCGACTGCAACTAACTTTCAAGTCGACTGGACCAGCTATTAGTCGACTAGGGGCAAGGGATTAGTCGACTACAAATGCTATTAGTCGACTATGTTTGACTGTTAAGTCGACTAATGCACAAACAGAGAGTTGGGTTTCTTTTGGACATAAGACTAGTCGACTAGGGGGTTTGGGTTAGTCGACTACCAAGTGTATTAGTCGACTAATAGGGACTATAAGTCGACTAATGGTCAATGATATGTGCGTGTGCATCAAGGCTTTTTACATGCTATTATACAATTACAGACCACATCATATCAACTCTCTTTGGGCAGTCTTGATCATGAAGAACTCTTGATTCGTCGTGTGTTAGAGCTCCAAATGAAATGCTTCACAAAGTCTTCATCAAAACAAGTTCCAACAACAACAGCACAGGCAGCCCCTCTGCAAGCCTCTGCATCCTCCGCGCGCGAGCCATGATCATGTACGGGCTTCTCCAAGTCTTGTCTGCACCGTTCTCCTATTGGCCGTGAGCTTCCTCTCCCTTTACATCTTCCTTCTCTCTTTTATATATATACTTATGTATTATATTAGCATGGTAGAATGAAATTATGTGTTGTGTAAGTTTTTTACATGTTGGGAAAGATATTATGTGAGTGTATTAATTCATGTGTATTTCATTGTATATGGGAAGCCATTTTCCGGCTCCCCGTGGGTCACCGTGGATCACCGTAGGCGAGCGCGAATGCACCCACGCCCTTCACGGTGAGATGCTCTATCCAACGACACCCTCCGCGGCCCCGGACGCCTCCGCCAGAGCCTCCGTCGGTGCGCCACAAATCGGCTCGAGGTTAGTTTTATATTTATTTGTGTAGGGGCATTTGTGTAATAATGTGAAAGTTTAATTAAAATGTGTAGGGGTATGTTGGTAAATATATATATGCATGCATGAATTATGTAGGTAGGGTAAAATGTGTAAATATGTGTACCAAGGCATTTGTAATGAAATAGGCTAGTGGTTGCATGGATTTATATGCATGCATGCATGCAAGTGTTGTGTGCGTGAGTCTCTTGCATCCCTCCCTTTCATTATGTTTATTTCATGGTTAAATATGTGTATATTAAATTATGAGTGTGTGTTTGTAATTATATATGTGGTGTGTTTGTAATTATGTGTATAAGTATATTATTTAATAGTGTGCATTAATAATGGATTTGAATGTTAATGACATATATATATATGTAAGCATGTATATATGTGTGTGTGTGTGTGTGTGTGTGTGTGTGTGTGTGTGTGTGTGTGTATATATATATATATATATATATGTATATATATATATATATGTATATATATATATATATATATGTATGTATGTATGTATGTATATATATACATATATAACATATATATATATATATATGTGTGTGTGTGTGTGTGTGTGTGTGTATACATACATATGTATATACATACATATATATATACATATATATATAGATATGTATATACATATATATATACATATATATATGGGCTTACTGTACCTCAGCCCGCGGGCTGAGAGAGTTTTCTCAGCCTGCGGGCGTGGCAACATCACCGCCCCATATCTGTAATAATTTTGGCGGGCAAAATCCTGTAAAATCCCGCCCAATTTAATGCCAGTCACCTCAACATTGTAATTTCCAAAAATACCCTCCCTCACAACTTTTTACCGACCTTGGTAGCAGTCCTCAGAAAAAAACTGCGACCTTGGTAGCAGACCTTGGTAGCAGTCCTCAGAAAAAGACTGCGACCTTAGTAGCAGTCCTCAGAAAAAGACTGCGACCATGGTAGCAGTCCTTAGAAAAGACTGTGGTAGCAGACCTTGGTAGCAGTCCTCAGAAAAAGACTGTGACCTTGGTAGCATTCCTTAGAAAAAGACTGCGACCATGGTAGCAGTCCTTAGAAAAGACTGCGACCGTGGTAGCAGTTCTCATAAAAACACTGCGACCATGATAGCAGTCCTCAGAAAAAGACTGCGACCTTGGTAGCAGTCCTCAGAAAAAGACTGCGACCTTGGTAGCAGTCCTTAGAAAAACTGCGACCGTGGTAGCAGTTCTCATAAAAACACTGCGACCTTGGTAGCAGTCCTCAGAAAAAGACTGCGACCTTGGTAGCAGTCCTTAGAAAAGACTGCGACCGTGGTAGCAGTTCTCATAAGTACTGCGACTATATTAAAAATCATTAAATATCAAATCAGATAAAAAAATTAAAGAAGCAGCATTCACTGTCTTTTACCGAAAAAGTAGCTTTTCATAAGGGGTATTTGGTAATTTAACTTCTTTCGATAAGCGGGCCGCAAGTTAGTGGGGTGCAAAATTGAGCCACGTCAGCGCAGGCTGAGAGAGTTCTCTCAGCCCGCGGGCTGATATACATTTTTCTCTATATATATGTATGTATATTAGTGTATAGTTATATGTATATATGCGTGCATGTATATATATGTGTGCATACTTGTATATGTGTGTGTGTGGGTATACACGTATGTGTTTGTATGCACGTGTGGGTGTTTAGCGTGTATTTATATTTATTTATGTGTTGGTCACGTGCTACAGCGTTTCGGACTTGTTCGGCGAGATCCGAACCCAACTACAGGAGACTCGGACCCGATCCGGATCCGTGCTCGTTGTGGACCTGATACAATGGTGATTCGAAGACAGGCCCATGGGATGATTCGTGGATCAGTACCAATTCGTACAGTGAAGACCAGACGGCGATTCGGTTCCGAAACCGCTTCATTTCATGTGAGTGTTCGTTATTGTGTATTTACCGTTGTTGGTATGCCTTATATGTTACACTTATCATTTCATGTGACTTTCTATTATATTTTATCAGTTTGATTATTTGTATTACTTCATGAGACATCTATGATTGTTCACTTTAATTACATAGTTGATAGGAGCTCGTATCAGTGTCATTTCATGTGTTGGTAGTTTATCGTTGTTGGCTTAGGCCTAGTTTTGATGTACCTTAGACAGTGACTCATTTCGATCCACTGATTAGTTGACCTAGATCATATCTGAGGACAGATGACATATTTCATGTAGAGTACTTCTTAGACTTGTTATTCTTTCATTTGGTAATAACTTAGGTGATGATTTATTCGGGTATTGATGACAGACTTGTTATGATGCAACTCTACTAAGAGATTGGATTACTTGATGTTTGGATCAGTATATGGATTTAGTTGGAATTTGGATCGAACTGAGATTAATGTTATTTACATTGGATATTGATCAGTATTTAGATGTGACTGATTTTGTTGGATTGCGACCAGATGTGTGGATATCTTACCTTTGACTTCGATATGTGATATCATATTGGTTTTGGATTATTAGAAGCAAGGGTTTCTGGATGTATCAACTGATTATATCATTTGAGTATGGATGAGTTGTTGGTATTGACATATAAGTGAACTATTCTAGATTGCAGCTGTCTGAAGATGTTTCCTCTTTAGATATGATTTCAGTATGTGTTGACCTGTTGATCTCGAGGATATACTATGTGCTTCATGTTTAGTTATTGATACTTCAGTGAATAGAGATTAATTATTGTGATAGTGATCTAGTCGATATCTATGATCTTGTACTACAGAGTTATCAGATAGCAGTCATCACTTTATCAGTTGTTGGTGAGATTATTTGTTGGTGATCATATGATGTGTTCAGAATTTATAGTAGTTGTCAGGTATCTGTACCAATTACTAGTTATTTGTGACACTATTATGTTAGTGGCTATATCTCCAGTATTTTATTTCAGATGTCAGATATTAGTTGTCAGCTACTCAGTTGTCAGATATCACAGCTGTCAGATATCAGCTTTCAGTTGTCAGTTGTCAGATTATCAGCTAGTATTGACATCAGCAGTTGTTGGAGATATCAGTTACTATTACATAATAACTCACATTGATTGCTTATTAATAAAAGACACCATAACCGGAGAACAGGGGTAATTGCCTGATGATGCATGTCGTGTATTTTGGAAGGACTTATTATGGTATCGAGTTGTGGGTTCCAACCATGGGGAACCAAGGTAGTACTAGCTACCATTCAGTTGTCAGTTGTCAGGGCTATGCCCGGATTACGGCGCAACACTAGCTGTCTTTTCGTGTGGGGCTGTGATCTTCAGATATTAGAGCATTGCGGCTTGTCCTGGTTCAGCGCCAGGGGTGTTAGACCGTGGTACCGGGCACGCACGGTACTCTTCTAAAACATATGCACTGCATTGGCAGGCAGTTACAATAACGATAACTTTATTTGATATGTGAGAAAACGACTGTGGTATTGGACACAGCTAAGTACTACATTAGTTAGGTTAATAATAACCAACCAGATTAGTGACATATGCTAGGTTACACATTCAGATATCAGTTGCTTATTTACAGTTGTGATAGTTGTCTTTTATCTTCATTCATATTGTTATGCAGTTATCCTTCAGTTCAGCTGTCTATCATGTTATTTAGTTATCTTATGACTGCAGTTTATCTTGTTATTATACTGTGCACATTGTTTATATGCACAAGTTCTCCTTTTTACACACACACTCACCAGGTCGCTTTCTGACGACCCTGGATTTACACGTCCAGATATTGGACGCTTTGTTTCTATTGTGCAGGTGTTCGATGAGACTGTACGCTTCACGAAGAGCTGGAGCTTCTCTGTCACGCCCCGCTTCCCAAATTACGGAATACAAGTACGTGACGATGGCCAGCAGATACTCACGAAGAGTGAAATCTCTTCCATGATTATCTTAGGCTGTCAATAACAAGCAGGATAGCACACATATATGCATTTACAATCAAGCACAGGGATAAAATCACATATATGAAAAATTGAATTATAAATAATATCATCTACTGTATCTGAATAAAACAAGTCAAGAAGAAAACTGAACTCACCGGAGAACAGCGAAACCAGAATATGATCTACGAACAACTTTCTATACCAGCTTCCTGATCTAAATACTGAAAAATAATATAAAGGTCCGTCAGAAGCGGACTAGCAAGAGTACACGAACAGGAAGGAGAGAATATGAAAATGTAGTAACAGTAAGTAGGACATAAGAACAATATGTTTGGAAATATCAAGAACTGAATGTAATAATAGTAACAGGAATAATCAGAAGATAGATCATGTACAATAAGACCGTGCATGCATGGTGTAACATGTATATAATGACATGAGACGTCCTGGACAAGTAACTGTCGTGAAAAATAATCACAAGATCCCAAGAACTCAAGATCACAAGATAAAATAACATGGTATGTCCAGGAATGTCATGTAGTCAAGATAATGTATATCATATAAGTCTCGAGTGTCAGTATCTTGAAAATACGTGTCAGGTACTAGATCACTAAAGATAATGCAGGATATGATGCAAGTGCATATGTCTAGTATATTTTATTACTCTAACTAATGCAATCATCCTATGCCCCATCCCACAAACAACTGCATATCAAACAAGTGATGCGTTAGTGGATCCTGATAGTAGGGAGAAACAGTTCACTGTACTCAGATATCATGTAACATGTAATAACAGGAGCGCGCATAAATAACAAGATCACGTGTGGCATCCAAACCCACAAGGGGTCGCCCTTCCAAGCACACCTCCCTGGATTTCCCCTGCTACAGTCTCCCCCAATAACCCCGACTTGATTAATTTTATTAGTTAAATACAAATGCAAACAGTGTGTTACTCAGTGTTACAGGATCATGAATCGGTACCAAGAATATCAGCATTAGATAGTGAACACAATGTGTATCAAAATCATGGGACGATGTAGACAGTGACAATATCATGTGACAAATATAAAGTTGTGCAAGTGATACCAAATACATGCAAAGTAGTGCAAGTGATGACAGTATCATGTAATCCAAAGGCCATAATAAGTCGATCTTGATCATATGTCCATAATCCAACAAGTATCCTTGAATAATTTTTCAGAATATAATGGTCAATTTTCTTCATTAATTTTCAGTAATATCAAGATCACAATATCAATTGATATTCAATCTTTAATTATCAATCTTTCTTCATTATTATCCAGTTAACCTCAAGATCCAGATCAAAGTATTTATCACGATCAGTGTAAATTTCATGTCAATAAATCAGTCTACCACATACAAGCAATCATGCCAATTTAAGTTGGATGCATGTATGTACAGGAACAAGATGCAAACATGATATGTAAGGTAATAAACCATGATCACGAGATAGTATCGATAATAATATCAAGAATAGAATAATTAGTCATATAAGCGGAAGAGAAAAGCTGATATGTAAATATGATCACAGGATAGTGTTGACGATCATGCGATATGATAACCAGAATTTATACTTCAGAGGCAAAATTAAGATCAATAATAAGATCAATAAGAAAGTCAACGAGAGGAGACTCGTGTACACTTGCCTAATGTCGTTGGAGTCTGAATTCCCGTAACTGCAACTGGCTCTAGGTAAAATTCGCGGCCTAAATATTACGTGAATTAATTAGAGACTTGATATATTCTTATTCAGTGATAAGTTAAATAAGAAAGTAATTTTTACTATTTATTATAATTTTAGTTGGTTAATTTTCCAAATAATTCAATTTTTGAATTTATAGAAACTATTTAAAAATATATTTTCATGATAAAATATATGCATAAAATAATAAATTGATGTATAATATTTACATATTACTGAATTTGAATTTCATATTTTTTGTGCTATTTAAAAATTTATTTGTAATTTTTAAATGAAATATCATTGAATAATGATTACAAAAATATTTAATTTCATGTTATTCTAAGTAATATTACATCAAAATAATTTTATAGAGTTTCAAATTTTAGTTTGTGATTTTCTGTGAATTTCTGAAATTTTCTGAATTAAAATAAACCTAAAATCAATAAAAATAAATAAAAAGTTTAACGGGTCTGTTGCTACAGTAATGGTTTGGGTCTAGTTTGCTACAGTAAATGCTACAATTATTTTTCTACTTATTTTTATTTTATTTATTCTTTTTCTTTTTCTTTTTCTTTTACTTTTACTTTTCTTTTTTTTTTCTTTCTTTCTTTTTCTCTTTTTCTTTTTTTTTATTAATATTGGGTCCGGTTTGGGTCTGTAAAACAGACCCGAACCCGGGTCTGTTGGCCAGACCCGCTGGCCTGGGCCAAGTCTGGCTGGGCTGGCCAGACCAGGCCAGGCCCTGGCCTGGCCTGGCTACTCTCGGCCAGATGCCGAGAGTTTCCCTTTTTTATTATACTAAATTTCTAAAATTAATTAAAAATTATGACAATTAGGAGACAGGTATTGGGTGTCCCTGTATATTTTTATTAGAATTTTAAAAGAAGTTTTTTGTAATGAAATTAGTGATTTAGTAATGCTTACTACGTGTTCGACGAAATGCCAACAATAAAAAAAAACGACGACAACGCAAAGTAACTTACCCGGAACGCTTCCCTTCAGTCTGAATCTTCTTCCAGCACCTTAGAGTCTTGGGAGAGAAGGTGCCCATGCCCACGCAAGGTGTGTGCGCCGCCATGGGGTCATGCGAGGCCGTCGACGGCAGATCTCATGGACGACGACGGATGCTCGTCGGAGAGGATCGGCTGCTGTCGGAGATCACGGAGGCTGGAGAGAGGGGCTCCCGACGGAGAAGATGCGGTGCTCGGGATCTCGCGCTCGCCGGCGGGGAGATAGAGCTCCGGGGGGTTCGACTCGACCGAGGGGGCTGCCGTCGACATTGGAGCTCGCGGAGGAGGATGATGGCCCATAGAGCTTGCCAGAAAGGATGTAGGTCTCCTCACGCTTGCCGGCGGAGCATGGATGGCCATAGCTCGGCCTGTGGAGCTGCTGGTGCTCTGACAGTGGTGCAAGCCAAAGGGAGAGGAAGGAGGGGAAACCATGGAGTGATGTATGGAGGAGGAGGTTTGGGGTTTATATAGAGGGGGGAGAAAAACGTGAGTGAGAGATAGAGGGAGAGAGAGAACGTGAGAGAGAGGGGAGGACGCAGGTGGAGGTTGTTGGGGACGTGGGTGCAGGGGGAGTTGCCGGCTGGGGAGAACGTGGGGAGGAAGAAGAGGAGTAGGACGTGTGTTTGTTGGGGAGAAGAAGATGAAGCAGGAAATGATTAAATAAAAAACCTGTGGCCCCTGACCACAAATCAAAGTGGCGAAGTGGTGGAGGCGTTAGGATGTGGTGGAATGGGACATGGGTTTGAATCTTAGTAGTCAAAGAAGTTTGGTTTTCTTTAATTTGAAAGAATAAAGGGTAAAGGAATGAAAGGTTTAAATAAAATGGCTACCCTTTTATAACAAAAGCCAAAGTGGCCAGGTGGTTAGAACATCAAACTTATATGGCAGAGGGCTTTGGTTCGAAACCTGCAACACATGCGGTTTTTTCTAATTCTTTTATTTTATTTTATTTTTAATTTCATTCTTTTCTTTCTGAATAATATTTAAATATTATTTTATTGGATTAAACTCTATTAATTCAGGAAAATTCTAAAAAATAGAAAATGTCATCCTGAACATTGTTGTGAAGTCAGATTTCCAAAATCATCCCCGATTGTTAATTAAAAATCCCAGAGTCAGCCTATGTCACCGATCGACCCCAAATTGAGATTCTTCTCCAATAATTCACAAAAAAATTCCAAAATTCTAGAAAAATTATAAATAATGGGAAATAATATCTTGAGTTGAAATTGTCTCAATCCGACTACCAGGATGATTAAATCATCACCAGATACCAGTATTGACATACGTATATTGGGAACTAAGGGTTACACCCTATTCGATTCTGGTATTCTTAACTTTCTTGCCTTCATATTATTTTCCTGATTCTCGTTATATCAGATTCAGTTATTATTCCAGTCATTATTTATATGATATCATGTGTGGATGCTTATATGTGATATTGCAGTAATCATGATTTATTACAGTTAGATTTATAACTTGTTTCGGGTTACTTAAGGCTTAGCGCGTATACGTGAGAGGTTTTTCTTGCATATATGCGTCGCCGACTCATGTCGCGCCTCCGCTCCTGCGTATTTTCGCAAGCGGGGCGTGACAACACAACTGGACATGAAAATACATTAATAGCGGAGTTTTATTTAAATATAAATGTAGAAATGTGACACATATTATATGAAAACATGTAATGCACGTGTATGATCAAATTCATCAATAGACTCCTTAGGCAATAATCGAATAGATTCAAAATCTTGTGTAAGCATATTTATTTTGATATTTTTAATTTCATTAGTCCCCTCATGGGTGACTTTAAGATAATTCCACATCTCTTTAGCATATATGTTGTTCATAACTTTATGAAATTCATTGCAAGATAATCCATTGATAATACAATTAATAGATTTGAAATTTAAATTAGCAAAAAAAATTCCTCTTATCTCATTTGGACTGAGATTTAGAAACCTTCTTACCATCAACCTCTATGGTGGGATAGATGTACCCATCTTCAGTCATGCCCTAAATCTTTCGATCAATAGACTGAATATGAATTCTCATGCATGCTTTTCAATATGCGTAATTAGTACTATTAAACAGTGGAGGTCAATTATTGGATCTCCCCTCTGGTAGAATAAGGTCACTAGTGGAAGCCATAGGTTGGTCTTTAGGATATAAAACCTAAAATAGGAGTACCAATGCTCTGATACCAATTGTTGGACCCTAGAGGGGGTGTCAACGGTAATTAAAAATTAAATATACTTGTTTTATAACTAACTGTAAAAAAAAAAAGCAGACTGGTAGGATCACCCAGTCTGGTGGTAAAAGCAACATAGAACAAAATAGAGCAATGTAATAGTGAATGCACAATAGATAAATAACAATAATAATAGCAGAGATAATACAAGTAATTTTAGGGTAGTCTGGGAAAACTCCCATACATCCACCATCTAGAGGTCTCCTCTGTATGATTTGCAAATCCACTAAAAAATTTCTCCTTGAAGCAGGGATTACAACCATCAAGACTCTTCCTTGAGCTTGGATTTTCAATCCACCAAAATGCTATCCAATCATGGATTCACAAACTACTAAGATACTCCCCGATCTTGGATTTACACACCAGCTCTATCTTGAGGCACACAACATGAGATGACAATAGATTTTGTTCTCTAACGCAATAGTGAGATCTAAATAAGCACAATGATAGAATCAAAATAGATAATACAATAGAAGACTCTATGTAATCATATAGTTCTAAGTATTATTAATAATAACTTGACACAATATGTCTAAAGCAATAAGAATGAGAATCTAGAATAAATATAGAAGATGAAACTGAGCTTCTCCAATAAATGAAGTAATAAAATCCTCTTGTATTGAATGTTTGAGACTTTTTCTGAAATCAGAACTTGAATGAAGATGATTGGCTCAACCACTTTGTTTGGTGTGATCTGAAACTTGAGGCTTGAAGGTAGAAGAACTCAGTTTATACTTTTCTGAAATTTAAAGGTTGTGTTCTTCTTCTTGTAATGAATGAACAAGGTTCTATATAAACAACAAGGCAACATCAGAGTGAATCCAACCATTGGAGAAAGAGAATGACAGATTTTCTGACCGTTAGAATATTAAATGCTGTTGTGAAAAAGATATCAAAACTAAGCATAATCTTGCGCATTTAATGCCTCTGCAGCAGTAAAACATGGAAGAGGTATGGAGACTTTAGAAAGAGGAAAAGGATGATGTTTTCTCCTAAAATATATAACCAACGGGTCTCTCTACACAGCTGTGAAAATTGGATAGGTAGGGGCTGTCAAAAACTGTCAACAGTACATGGATAGAGAGGGACATATTGACATGGATAGACCCAGTTTTCAGTTCTAATTCAGGGTATGTACAGCCCACTTGTGTGAAAGCAGTTAATGTAAAGAGTAGGTAATATACCAAGTAAAGTGTAACCCATGTAGTACTATAAACTACTTATCACAGACCAATAAATATAATGTTCAGAAAAGAACTAGAAATGAAACAGAATTGTGACAGAATTATCTCAATTTAACATGTACTGGACAGAGCTGGTAGAAAGAAGCTCAGTGGTAGGATGAGGTGGTAGAATCTTAAGAGGCTGAGTGGTAGGATGAGGTGGTAGAATGAAGATTCTACCTAGAAATGAAATAGAAATATCCTACTTTGTGTCAAATATATATTTGATAATAAAATTACTCTATGCTTACTTACATAGTTTCTATTGATTAAATTTGTGGCTCAATATATTTTTGGCTCCTTGCTCTTTTATAGCTTGTTGTATCTTGTAATAGTTTGACCTTGTGGAGCTAGATGTGCTTTGCTCCTTATAACTCTTTGTTAGCTTGAATATAAAATTTATGGAGCTTCACATAATTCCTTCCATCCTCCATATGTAAATGACATTGATAGCTCAAATTCATCCATCCTCCAAGTATAGTCTTATCCTGAAATTAGACAACACTACTAATCTAACTTGTTAGTAGTTTAATTTATAGGTTAATTACATCATCAAAATCATAGGAGTTACAGCATGCACATGCAACCACACATGTACAGGAGTATAGTGTTGTGGTTCAGTCATGCAATTACAATCCAGTAAAGAAGCATATTTGGAGTTTAATTACAACAACAGAGAAATAGTATACTCCAGTTTCGTAAATCAGAGAAGCAGCACGGTGACACAAACATGGTATCACTCAAGTGGCAAGCAATTAAACTGTAAACACAATTGGAAAACACATAATCAATACTAGATCAAAAGTAAGCAAGACGGGAGATAATAAGGTAACTCAAGTATAATATTTTATAAGAGGCAGACAGTGTAAACCAGGAAGTGAGCAAGTCATGAGGAGCAAGTCAGAAGATTAACGTAGAAGTACAATCATATTATTACACAAGTGATGAGCAAGATATTAATAATAGTATAAATAATAATATTAATGGTAATAATAATCTGTATCGATAAATTCGAATCAAAAATCCAACAAATGTTTCATCTGATAAATACAAAATCTGATAAATACAAATGCGGGTAAAACCAGTTATACAAGCTCAGCATAAGATTATTATGTCGAGGGGATAATCCAAACAAGAAAATACTCATATATATATATATATATATATATATATATATATATATATATATATATATATATATATATATATATATATATATATATATATATCTTTACACCTCATGTCCCCATAACCTGAGTGTATATAACTCGAATTGCAAGCCAATATGAAATCTGATAAAACACTGATGAATTATATATACATGTATTTTATTATTATTATTCCATGTCTGACCTATACATCTAAGTATGTGTCCTGGCATCTCAACACACATACATTCATATATGAGCAACACAAGTTGTTAATGAAAACTGACGGAGATTGATGGATCATATTTATAGTGGGTCTCGTCTCTGCCCGGGACAATGGCCCATAAGATCTGGCACTGGTACTTCTTGAGATTTATATTACACCCAACACAACTCTTCAGACGGGATTTATTGCACCTAACAGGACTCTTCAGCACTACGATCACCATAAACACGACATCATTTAGTATCCATCAGTTTCTCCCGTCCCAGTATAAGTTGTCTAATTATTATATTTATATATATAATTATGACCAACAGGGGTACAAAAGGTACAAGAGCACATGACATACAGGAGTATAGGATATAGGGGTTCAAGAGTACATGATCATTGTAATTATAATAGGATAGCAGATGTCAAGCATTTAACCAGTCAGGTGTCACAATACCGGTGAATGGAGAAGTCCAAACCAAATACATGATACGAATGGAGATAGAAGATGCTAAGTAATTAATTTTTTAGGTGTCAGTACAAGTGATGAGATACCGATTATCGTGTTATCATATCGATGAAGTATAATTCATGTAAGTACAGTGGTCAGAACATCATGTGAGTGGCAGGTCATATGACATGGTTAAGAAAATAGTATGAGCAAGCATTTTAAACTCTTCACAACCATACTAATAACAATTATTAATTAAATTATTAATTATTTATTCAGGCGGGGCTAGTTAAGCTGGAGCAAGCTAACCCGTGTCAGCAGAATTGTAACGCCCCGATCCTGAGGGTACGGAGACGTTACTGCGACGTATATACGCAGGTCAGAAATACCCTCACGTATATACGCTAAGCATCAGTACAGGCAAGAATCAGAGTACGGAAGCAAGTGGTGCATTATATATTCCAACACATGAGTACAATTACAAAGTTATCACCAGAGGTGATTCAATATTACAATAATATTACATCACCAGAATGGCGCAATTGCGAGAATACAGGGAGATATACAAGAGTGAACAGTAAAAAGGGCACTCGCGAGTTTACTAAAGGAAAACTCGAGAGGCACACAGGGGGCCTGGAAGGATAGAGCTCCAGATGGTCTGATGGAGATCCACGCTACAGCTGCGCCACTCTGATCAGCAACTGGGAGAATCCACACGCTCCAAGCTCCATGACCTAGACATGAGGATCCAGGGGAGTCAGATGAAACTCCCCAGGCGAGTGGTGATACAAAAGCCAAGTGGCGAGCAAGGGTAAGTATATGTAAAGCGATAAAACCAAATAAAGCCGAGGACGAGCAAATCTGATTGTATGGTTTCAGATCACGGCTCCATAAGACTAGTACGTCGAAGGAATAATCCAAACAAGGAAACCCTCATCTATATACCTTTATCTCATGTCACCATAATCCAAGCACATACAACCCGACTGTACTCAGGGCATGATAAGATAATGAACAGGAGGCAAGTGGATACAAGGGATAAAGTAGAGTATGAGCAGTTAATACGATAATACTCATAAAGCCGAAAATCCGAAGTAAAATCCAGGACAAGCAAATATGGTAAGGCATATCACAGATTCATAGCCGTTTAAGTTGCAGGCTTTAGTATGCGTCCCATTCCACATACCTCTACTTACAACTTAAAGAGCAGGTTATTATCTTGATACTTATTATTACTCGTCTTACCCTGATATCTAGCTATGTGAACTAGCGTCCCAGCACACATAGGTCCATATCCGAGTAAAGCAAGGTTGTTATTGGAAACCAGCGGGGGTATCAACGAACTATGTTTACAGTGGGTCCCGTACATACCCGGGACCACGGCCCAGGATTGTTCCGTTGCTTGGTGGACGGAACCAGCCGCAAGACTAACAGGAGGGACTTATGTATGCCCTTATCATGATGGTACCAGGAAGGAGGGAGCCAGCACTCCCCTCGGTCGCCTGGAGGCCCACAGGTCAGACCGGAAGTTTTAGTTGCACAACATGCCTAATACCACTGTAAACACGAACACATATTGATAGCCGCATGTTTCCCCGACCCGATGCAAGTTGTTCCTTTTATGATTTATTAGATGATTATCAGATTCCGGGAATGAGCAAGAACAAGTCAGGAATATCAGGAATACATGTATATCAGGAGTACTGGTTCGTACTATAATGTATCAAGATGTCAGGTCATCATTCTCGTTATCGTGATAATCATGAGAGTCAAGTATATCATGCCGGGTGTCAAGTGATAGCATGACAGGAGGATGATATTAGACAGGTGACAAGTCATGTCAAGAGATTGATATTAGTCTGGTGGCAAGTCATATCATAACAAGAGGTCTTGCCAAGTGGTAGCATGTCCGATGTTAGGTGATAACAAATCAGTTGCCAGGTGATATACATGTGTTAAATAGTAGCATGAAAATGACAAGTAGTATAAACAGGTGACAGGCATTAGCATGTAGATGGTAAGTATCAAGCAAAAGCATATCAAGTTTGTTAAGTAACAGAATAATAGTTGAACACAATCAAAGAAGGTGTTAGTTCCAAACAGCATAAATCATGAAGAATACAAGTCGACCGATGAAAATAGGAAAGTCCAAAGGAAGCGAGAACACTCGCATAACCAATAAAATAGTAAGGCAAGAGGATAGCGAGATCACTCGCCTAAATCTTAGTGAAATCTCTGATATCTGGAATCTAGGAAATCGACGCGTCAGTGCGTTAGAGAGAAAGTAAGGGAGAAGTCCAGGGAGAGAGAAGTATATGGAATTGGAGTGTGCACAGGGAAACGCGGGTTTGAGCATGGGATGCGAGGGTAGCAGACGCGGGAATCGCATCGCGGGAAATACCAGACGCAGGAAATAGCAGACGTGGAAGTCACAAACGCGGGAGTCGCGTCGCGAAGGTGCCACAAACGCGGGGTTCGAGACCCGCGTTCAAATCAGGATGCGAGGAGAACGCGGACGCGAGTATAAACTCTGCGTCACGACAAAATGAATAGAACACAGACGCGGGCATGGGATCCGCGTTAGGAAACAAACAGAGAGAAGGGAAGGTGATATTCGTTAAGTGACAAGTCTTGTAATAACAATATATGATGCAAGTCCCGAGGATAAGGTCCATATAGAAAGAAGTGTTTAACCACGGCAAACAGTCAAGATTAGTCGACTAGGGAGATATAGTAGTCGACTAATGAAAGAGTTAGTCGACTATAGATAAGGGACAAGTCGACTAATAGGACTGCATTATGGGAGAGCTGCGTTTCAGGAAGAAAGTTAGTCGACTAGGGGCAAATGCCAAGTCGACTAGCAAGGTTGCGTTTTCAGGAAGGGCGCGTCTTCAGAAGGAGGTTAGTCGACTAAGGGAAACATGTAGTCGACTAACAGAGTCGCGTCCCAAGAAATAAGGCTGCGTTTCAAAGGGGTTAGTCGACTTACAGTTGGGTCAAGTCGACTAATCAAGTGCAACAGAAAACAGAGTTAGCTTTTTTGAGAGTTGTGGTTGTTGATATTGAAATCACCTAGAGGGGGGGTGAATAGGTGATGGCTATATGATAATGGCAATTATGCGGAATTTAAAAATTTAACTCTAAACAATTAGCACAATACAATATTTCTTGCAAGTAAAAGACAATGTAAAATTGCAAGTAATAAAAGAGATAGAGTTAGGAGAATTTGAGCAAACGCAAACACGCCGATATGTTTCCGAGGTTCGAGCCACGCTCTACGTCCCCGCCTTCACACTTGAAGGATTTCCACTATTGAGGATCCCACCGGATCAACAATACAAGGACAACACTTGTCCGTCTCCCGTGATGACACTTCACCACCTTGAGCACACTAGCTCGCCTTGAGGCCGATGCCTCTACAACTTCACTCAATTACAATGGAAGTGATCACACTTGATCACTTTACAAAAGAGCTCACTAAGTACAATCCTAGAACCAAATAGGAGAGTTAGAGTATGGGATTGTGTAGTGCAAAACAAGAGAGAAGTAGAGGAATAGGCTCCAAGTAAGGTGTATGGAATTTTGGCTTTGGAGAGAAAAATCTTTTCTAAACTTCAACTTTGGAAATCTTGAAAACTCTTGTAAAAACTCTTGATATTCTTTGTAAAATTGTTAGTCATGTCACTTGAAGTGACTACCTATTTATAGGGGTAAAAAACTGCTCAAGAGATTCGTTGGAGACAAATTCCTAAAGTCAAAGAGTCAGAAAATATAGCAGTTGAGTCTGTCAGAACTTTTGACAGACTACCGGTCGACCGGGTCGGTCGACCGCCAACGGTCGAAAATCCGACCGTTGGGGCTCACCGGTCGACCGGGTCGGTCGACTGGCAATTTCCAGAGAGCAAAGGGTTTGGGCGGTCGAGTATCGGTCGACTCCCGGTCGACTGATACGCACATGCACAATTGTGCATGTTCGGTCGAGTCCCGGTCGACTGCCGGTCGACCGGTCACTGTGAGTTTCTGAAAAATCAGAATTTACAGGACCTGGACAATTTGGATTTGGTTTTGGGTCTTGGATAAAATGTTTTGGTCTTGAAAAATCATAGAGTATGAGCATGTGTCATACTACTAACAAGGTAAAATACTTGGTAAAATTCTTTTGATAAAAACTTGATTTTCCATGAAATGTTTTTCCAAAAACTAGTCTTTCTAAAATCGTATTTCCAAATAAATAAGTTCATCTAAAAGTAAGTTTGGAAATGAAAATAGAAAGTATTTTTGAAGCCAAAAATCACTCTAGAAAATGTGTGTGTGTGATATCCCATATCTCTACTTCTACTATTTAGTTTTGACAAAAATTCTAAAACAAAATAGACAAAATAAAAATCTTGGATTCTTTAGCAAGTCTTGATCTTTTTCTTGATCTATTCTTCAACGCATATTCCCGAAGCTTCCTATGTGCTTTAGCTTGGGAATGCAAATCTTGGGCGAACTCCAAAAGTGTGAGTCTTTTAGCGGAGTCGTCAAAATCTGTTTCTTGAACCTGAAATACTTTTAAACAAGATTATTAAATACATAACTAAATACGTTTTGCTATCATCAAAATAACGGGATAATGGCCTTTGGGCCAACAATCTCCCCTTTTTGATGATGGCAAAACATATGTAGTTATCACAAGATATTTTGGGTAGAGTCTTCAAATGAAGCTCCCCTCAACACAAGCATATATAAAAATCATACTCAGGCATATTATCACAATTGATAAATCATAAACATCATATATCCATGCCCATAAAAAATATCAACTACTCATGTCATATCATAGATAAAAGGAAATGAGTCTCAACATGACATAAATACATAACACAAAAGATACATGTCCACAACACAAAAATAAAAGATGTCCAACACAACAAAATAAGTCAAGTACATAACAAAATAACAAAGAGTCATAACAAAATATCTCTCTCTCTCCAAATATCTCTCCCCCTTTTTGACATCATCAATAAAGGGGAGGTCACTCATCAGCATCAACAGCAGCATCACTCAGTGGCCTCGTCATCCTCCTCCTCGTCATCACCAGAGGCCTCAGCCATCGTCTGATCATCACCATCATCTGAGGAAGAAGAGGAATCTACCTCCTCTGTATCCAAGGCATCAACTCTGGGGCGCGGTGGTGGAATGGAGACGCGAGCTCTGGGAGGGAAAGGAGGACCAGCGGCAGGGAGTCGACGAGCACCGGAGTCCCATCAGGAACGACTATGTCCAATTTTGTGAACAGAGACTGAAACTGAACATCCACAAATCTCATGGATTCAGCCATATAAGACAAGTCGTTTCGGACCTTCGCCCGAAAAGCAGAATCCATAGCAGCACGAGAATCCATATCTGCACGAAGTGCAGAGACTTGCTCTCCGACCCAGGCCTGATGAGCCTCGATCATTAAGCGGACCTCAGAAGCAGAAGCACCCTGAAACTCAGGAGCAGGAAAAACAGGAGGTGGAGCTGGAGCTGGATCAGCTGCAGGAACAGGTGGTGGTTGCACAGCTGCGTGTCGACGCAACTGAGCTTCCATCATCTTCAAAGCAGCAGCATTGATATCAGATGAGGGTTTTGAAGGGGCTTGACCAGAGAGATCAAAATCTAACGCCCTAAGCAGATGGGTAATGAGCATGCCGTAAGGCAGACTCCTACCAGCAGTGCGAATCTGATCACAACTCATGTGAGAAGCGATCACTCGAGGGAAATTTATCCTAATGCCTTTAAGGAGGCAATAGATAATCAGAGGAACAGGACCTCGAGCATGACTGAATTCACCGGATTTAGGCACGATATTATGAAAGATAATCTTAGCAAGGACCTGAGATTGGAGGGAATACTGACTCACAATCTCATTCCTTACCAAATCGGGATCGTCATTCCGGTGAATGAGAGTGGATGCGGTGAGCGAAGACTCACCCTCCGGATATTCAGAAAAATCATGTAGGTCATGAGAGTAGACATCTATTCCATCAGTGGAAAGATGAAGAATCCTAGCAAACTGACCTAGGGAAATATTTATGTCCCTACCCATCACACGGGAGATGATCCGGTTCCCACTAAATTCAAAATTGGCATAGAAATAGGGAACCAAGGATGTGTAAACCTTCTCCCTGATGGAGAGAAAATCCACAAGATTGTTGGCACGGAGAATGTGGAGGATATCAAGGTGTTCAAAGTCATGGATAGCCACATACCTACCCGAAATTGTGTTCCTAGGGGCTAGATGTGTGTAACGGTCAGAGGCAAGATCGTTACGCAACAAGGGATCAGTCCTAGGGGCTTGAGATGAGGATTGGGCAATGCCCTTTCCCTTCTCAGAACGATGTCTTTTAGGAGGCATGATAAAAATCAAATTTTTAGGGTTTTGCAGGTAAAGGCACGATCTAGATGATCAATCAACCTAATATGAAGACAAAAGAAGTGATATATCTAAGCTAGAAAAGAAGAACAGATGTAAAATCCGAATTTTTACCTTGAGAAAATTCTGAAACCCTAGCTTGAAAATCCAGAAATTCTGAAAATCTGATGGACGGATCGGCTTGAGATTGAAGATCTGAATTAGGAATGAGAAGTATGAGATGGGTTTGAAAGAATTTAAGATCAGGTGAACGGATTTAGAGTTGGGAATTTTTGAGAGGAGGAGCTCCTGCGGCTCGCTGAGAGAGAAATGAGAGAGTGAGCGAAACAGTGAAAAAAAAAGTCAAATATAGGCCAGAATACGACGATCGGTCGACTGGGGTTAAGGGCCGGTCGACCGAAAAGATACAGACAGTCACGCACTCGGATCGGTCGACTGGTCCAATAAAGCAGTCGACCGGTAGCAGAAAAAAAAAAAAAAGAAAAAAAAAATTAAAAAATTTTCTCAGGCAGAGTCGGTCGACTGGGGTTAGGGGCCGGTCGACCGGCTTTGTCTGAAAAACTGCTACCAGATTCTGACCCAGAAAAAATTTTTAAAAAATTATAACAAATAAAATATGATATATTATAACATACAGGGATACAACAACCAGTTTTAAAAATCTTCTTTTAGTGATCACATCAACAAAAACTTCACACAAAATGTTTTAATTTTATTTTACAAATTTAAACAAAGATTTAAAGATGTTGAAGCCGAATACCCAGTGACGGGTTCTGAACTTCATCCTCTTGATTCCTCTTGAATGAGTTGAGGTGCGCAATTGCCATCTTTAAGGTATTTGTTTAAACAAGAAATTTTGATTAATAATTTATACTTTTGAAAAATAGTATATACATATAGATACACAAAAATATGGACATGTGGACAAATGTGACATAAGGCATAAAAATACAAGATATGAAAATTAACGCAAGGCATGTACACAACATGATAGAAAAGTAGTTCTATATAGGCATGTATCAATGGAATACAAAAGCAAACTATCAATTCTATACACATGTATACATTACCAAAAATCAACAACTATTTTAAAATGGAGATATTACCAATTTAAGGGCAATCTCCAAAAATAGGTGCCTCCACGATAGCGATGCAAGCTAGATTTGAACTTTGAGCTTAGTTGCATCTACCACCCGGGCACCGTCTCCCCCTAAGTCTTGGAGGAAGTAGATCCACCTGTTTCATCTACAATTGGAGGATCTTTTGGTACCCAAATCTTTGAGGGTCCTTTGGGGTTAGTACCGGGGCGAACCCAAACATATTTATTATTAACATTATTTTTATCATAACAAAACTTTTCTAAATGGCCTTTGCGGCCACAATGAGTGCAAACATAAATTCTACCACTACTATACATGTATGCATGCTTATGTGTGTGCGCATGTTTCCGTGCATGTGTATGTGTATGATGTGCATGTTTCCTTGGGGTACTCCCTTAGGAAATTTAGATGCAATCTTTTTCAAATCAAAAGCATAATTTTTTAAATTTGAGTCCAAAACTTCAACACGTTTTTGGATCTCAACAAAGTCATTTTATCAATTGAAACTATGGGGTTTTACCCTTATTTGCAAGTTTATATTTATCAAAAATATTTTTCAATTTTCCAAAAGAGCTAGATAAAACATCCTTTTCTTTAACAACTATTTCAACTTTATATTTTAAAGCTTCATTTTCTCTTTTTAATTTCTTATTTTGAGATTGGGAAATCTCATACCTATTTTGCAATTCTTCAAAAAAATGTGCAAGCTCATCCATTGTTAAATCATCATCTTCTAAAGTAGTTTCAAGGGTTACCTTAGAAGTGTCCTCACCTTGTGCCATGAAGCACATGTTCGCGGCGTCGACTTCCTCTTCGAATTCGGACTCCGTGTCATCCCAAGTAGCCACCATTGCTTTCTTCTTTCTTTGCCCGTTCTTGGATGTGGTCGCTTGGAGAGCGGGGCAATCGGCAATGAGGTGACCGATCTTCTTGCAATGGAAGCAAGGACCGGGCTCCTCTCTTTTTCTTTCAAATCTCCCTTGAGGTTTCCCTCGCCGGAAATTGCTTTGTCTTCCCTTTTTGTAAAACATCTTGCCCACCTTCCGGATGAGCATGGCGAAGTCTTCATCGCACTCGTCCGATGAATCATCCTCGTCTTGAATGGTTGGAGCGGCTTTGAAGGCTATTGATTTCTTCTTGGGTGCCTCCCTTTCTTCTCGTACCTTCATCTCCATCTCATGTGTTTGAGATTGCCGATGAAGCCGGAGAAGTCCATCTCCTCTTTGTCATTTAGCTCTTTGAGGGTTGTCGCCTTAACTTCCCAAGCTTTGGGAAGAGCTCGAATCACCTTCCTTATCTTTTGATCGTTGTCAATCTTGTCGCCTAAGGAAGAAAGAGCATTAGTTATTTTTGTAAAGCGAGTGAGCATGTCATCAATGCTCTCATATCAATCATGTAAAAATTCTCATATTGAGAACGTAGCAAGTCAACTTTGGCTCTCTTGACTTGAGACGTTCCCTCATGAGTCACAATAAGCATGTTCCAAACTTCATATGCCGATTTACAATTAATGATGCGTGCAAGGTCATCTTCATTAAGTGCTTGTGTTAATGCATATTGTGCCCTAGCATTTGCTTCATAGTCTTTGGAAGTATCCTCGGACCATGTGCTCTCATCACTAGTTGGTTCAATGAAGTCTTTGGTAATGGCCCTAGCTACCCTAACACCTAAGGATTTCAAAAACAAGTTCATCTTGACTTTCCAAATAGGAAAGTTCAAGCCATCAAATTTGGGAGGGGATTTAATGCTAGAAAAGTCCATGGATGCCATGAATGCACAAGCAAGTAAAATGCAACAAACAACAACAAGCAAATATATAGCCAAATGAAAGATCTCCCTAAGGTGGTTAAACCAAATCTAGGGTTAGGCTCTGATACCAATTGAAATCACCTAGAGGGGGGGGTGAATAGGTGATGGCTATATGATAATGGCAATTATGCGGAATTTAAAAATTTAACTCTAAACAATTAGCACAATACAATATTTCTTGCAAGTAAAAGACAATGTAAAATTGCAAGTAATAAAAGAGATAGAGTTAGGAGAATTTGAGCAAACGCAAACACGCCGATATGTTTCCGAGGTTCGAGCCACGCTCTACGTCCCCGCCTTCACACTTGAAGGATTTCCACTATTGAGGATCCCACCGGATCAACAATACAAGGACAACACTTGTCCGTCTCCCGTGATGACACTTCACCACCTTGAGCACACTAGCTCGCCTTGAGGCCGATGCCTCTACAACTTCACTCAATTACAATGGAAGTGATCACACTTGATCACTTTACAAAAGAGCTCACTAAGCACAATCCTAGAACCAAATAGGAGAGTTAGAGTATGGGATTGTGTAGTGCAAAACAAGAGAGAAGTAGAGGAATAGGCTCCAAGTAAGGTGTATGGAATTTTGGCTTTGGAGAGAAAAATCTTTTCTAAACTTCAACTTTGGAAATCTTGAAAACTCTTGTAAAAACTCTTGATATTCTTTGTAAAATTGTTAGTCATGTCACTTGAAGTGACTACCTATTTATAGGGGTCAAAAACTGCTCAAGAGATTCGTTGGAGACAAATCCCTAAAGTCAAAGAGTCAGAAAATATAGCAGTTGAGTCTGTCAGAACTTTTGACAGACTACCGGTCGACCGGGTCGGTCGACCGCCAACGGTCGAAAATCCGACCGTTGGGGCTCACCGGTCGACCGGGTCGGTCGACTGGCAATTTCCAGAGAGCAAAGGGTTTGGGCCGGTCGAGTATCGGTCGACTCCCGGTCGACTGATACGCACATGCACAATTGTGCATGTTCGGTCGAGTCCCGGTCGACTGCCGGTCGACCGGTCACTGTGAGTTTCTGAAAAATCAGAATTTACAGGACCTGGACAATTTTGGATTTGGTTTTGGGTCTTGGATAAAATGTTTTGGTCTTGAAAAATCATAGAGTATGAGCATGTGTCATACTACTAACAAGGTAAAATACTTGGTAAAATTCTTTTGATAAAAACTTGATTTTCCATGAAATGTTTTTCCAAAAACTAGTCTTTCTAAAATCGTATTTCCAAAATAAATAAGTTCATCTAAAAGTAAGTTTGGAAATGAAAATAGAAAGTATTTTTGAAGCCAAAAATCACTCTAGAAAATGTGTGTGTGTGATATCCCATATCTCTACTTCTACTATTTAGTTTTGACAAAAATTCTAAAACAAAATAGACAAAATACAAATCTTGGATTCTTTAGCAAGTCTTGATCTTTTTCTTGATCTATTCTTCAACGCATATTCCCGAAGCTTCCTATGTGCTTTAGCTTGGGAATGCAAATCTTGGGCGAACTCCAAAAGTGTGAGTCTTTTAGCGGAGTCGTCAAAATCTGTTTCTTGAACCTGAAATACTTTTAAACAAGATTATTAAATACATAACTAAATACGTTTTGCTATCATCAAAATAACGGGATAATGGCCTTTGGGCCAACAGATATAAAAACACAAGTATATAAACGAGTTATCCAAGTCTTTGGCGAGTAAAATTACTCGCCTACAGGTTCCTTGCTGCGTCCGACGAAGGGAAGTTCGGCCCAATCCAAAAGGAGGGTACCGGTCCTAAGTCTTGCCAGCGGAGAAGAACGCGGCCCCAATCCAAAAGGAGTGGCCGGTCTTCACAAGGTGATGGAGAGAGGTTGAAGGTGCAAGTCTAGTTCACTTTGCCAAAAATGGGATTTTGCAAACGGTGCCACGGGGGGCGACAAGTTGGCTAGAATGAAAGAGCTCGCCGAGGAGGTGAAGATGGTATACTTGGTGGTGGCTACGGTGGTGTATATGATGGTGGAGAGGGTGGTGAAACTTTGGAGCTTAATGGGTTCATGGTGGAGAAATGAGGAAGAAGAAGATGGTGGAGGTGGTGTTGTGGTGGTTATTGTTGTTAGAATGAAGAAGGAGATGGAGGGGAGAATGATGGTGGAATTTGGGGTAAAAATGGTGGAGAAATGATGGAGAAATGGGTGGCCATGGGAGTAAGGGCTGCCATTTTCGTTCTCAGCAAGCTTGCTGGAAACAAGGGAGGAGGAGAAGAATAAATGAATGCAAGAGAGAGAAGGAAAGTGGGGTATATATAAAGGTAAAGGAAAACATTATAATAATGTTGCACTTTTCAAATCAAAAGGACACACAAGAAGGACTTGTGTTTACCTCTCCAAAATGCAGCCCATAGACCCTGCGTTTAGGCCTAAATGAGCCAAACGCGGAATTTAAAGCCGCGTCCGGGGAGGATGCAAAAGGCTGCGTTTCAACGAAAGGACAAAAGTCATGATGACTTGATTGGGATTGATTGGCAGTGCATTAAATGCAGCATGGAGAGGATCTCCGCATTAAATGCAAAATCCCAGGAGTGAAGCTCGCGTTTGGCGAGGAGAGAGAAAAAGTGGGAAAATATCTGGACACTATTCCGGTATCTGGGAAAACACCGAAAACTCCGGAAAAGTCCCAAAAATAAAGTAACTTGAAAAGCTTCCCAAAAATTCTCAAAAATAATAAATATTATAAAAAGATTTTTTTGTGAAATCGGTTTTCAGGAATTCAATGTCATTTTCAAAATAAAAATCCTAAAGTCAATGGTCAATACCAGTCTACACCGGGTCGGCCAGATTTTGATAAAATCTGAAAAATCTCAGAAAATGTTTGAAAGAAGAAAATATAATTCTAAGAAGTAATATGAAAGCAGAATCTAGAAATTTGATTCCAATTGTAAATTAAAATTCCTGGAATCAACCAGTGATACTGGCCGACACCCAATCCAGTGAAATTTTGATAAATTTAGAAAATTCTTAGAAAAAGTATTTAGATAGAAAATGTGATTTTAAGAAGTTACTGGAAAGCCGTTTCTTGAAATTCAACTCCGTTTGTAAATTAAAAATCCGAGAATCGATCAGTGGTATCGGTCGATACCGGTTTTGAAGAATTTCAACTTAATTCAGGAAAATCCCAGAAAATCATAGAAAATCTAAAATATTAAAAAATGATGTTTAAAACTGAAATCGGTCAAATCGGAATAACAAAAAGATCAAATCGAGAAATTTAGTAGGATCGGGTTCCCGGTTCAGACTAGGGCTGACTCCGAGTCCACGAATCCAGATCCAAGGCAAAACGATCATGCGAACAATTCAAAATACAAAACAAATACAGGAAGTAAATCAAAAATATGATCAGAAAATACGAATACGCAACTAAGTACGTATTCGGGAACGGGGTGTTACAAGAATGCTCGACATACGGCGGAGCTTGGCGCCTGGCAGAGCTAGTGTGTAGCTCTAAACGCTAACGCGTTCGGCGAGGCAACGCTCACGGTGGAGCAGACATATGAACTTCATCCTAACGTGCATGGCGAAGCCACACTCGCAGTGAAGCTAGACGCACACGGCGAAGCGGCGTATAAACATCCGGCTAATGCACATGACGGAGCCATGCTCGCAGCGAAACTAAATGAACGCGGCGAAGCTGCGTATGAATGCCCGGCTAACGCACACAGTGAAGGTACACTCGAATGAGTCTAACAGTAAAGCGTTGAGCATTAAGCTTGCCTCCTGACTGAGCTATATGAAAACCCGGAGGGTTTAAGTTCGAAGATTGTAAAATAGAACCGCAAAGCGGTTAAGCCTGAAGGTTAAATAATGGAACTGCAGAGCGGTTAAGCCCGAAGGCTGAGTAGGTGCCTGCTGTTTTCCATTGATTAGTGATAGTCGGGAAAACTTACAAAATTGTGACGATAAAGTTACAAGTACTCGAAAAAGAAGAAAAAGATTACAAGTATCTCTTCTGAGATTCTAAAAATGGGTGACAGTGGGAGTCTGATCAGCGTGCGGCCACTTTGTCTCATTGACGATGCTAGCAATCGATCTTCGAATGTTATTGCCTGAGATTTTCTTCTCGCTTCGTTTTGTAGATTCCTCGAAAAGGGGGAAAGATCTTAGGGTATTAACACCCTGATCTTAGAAAAATAATTCTCTGGAGCTTTTAGGAAATAAGGAAAAGTTGACCTTGCTAGCTCTCTCGATGCCTTCAGTTCTAATGTTTCATGCCCGATCCTTAAGCTCATTCTCAAATGAGCTATTTATAGGCTCTGGAGGGGTGTAACTGCCCCTAGAATTCAGCCACGACTGATAACAGTCAGCTAGCCTCGTACCGAAGGTTGTTGGAGCTTCGCGCGAGGCTATAACGCCCGCGCTAGGCTAAATGTGAGCAGCATGCGAGGCTAGACAGGCTCGCGCGAGCCTAAAAATGGCCTATTGACCCGATCATTTTCACTGAACGTGGGGCGGAGTGGGAGGGTATAACCGCCCACTTAAAGTGACATTAACCCCACTATTGTAGAGGGTTAGCCCACTAAATACTAGGTAAAATATTTGACCTGGCCAACCCTCGCATAGAGGCGTAGAAAGTCTCGTGCGAGGCTGGATTTAGCCTCACGCGAGGGGCTAGATTTAGCTCTGCACGCGGGGCTAGAAGCTAGATAGAAGCTCTTAATCAAAGCTAAAGCCGCAAAATTAGAAATTAGCCCACTGTGCAGTTATGTGGAGCTTCAGGCGAAGCTAGTACTTAGCTATTTGCTGAGCTTTGAAACGCTTCAAGGCGGAACTAGATAATTAGCCTCTGGAGCGAGGCTAGCACCTTGGGCTCGCCGAGGCTAAGTATTGAGCTGACTTAGCCTCAAAAAGCAGTATTGGCCTGTTACTCGTTTCAATGGATCAGCAGGGCCTGAGTTTCTGCTTTGTCCATCGAGATTTGTTGAGTTGGTCATCAGCTTGTCTGCAGCTTGTCTTTTATAGATGTCGACAAGTTAGACATCGTTCTGACCAGTTGAAAGTTATACGGGAGTTTATTTTTTTTAGTGTGTCAACACCTGCACAAATGTTAGTACAATACATGCATATAAATAACAAGTAGGAGAACTACATAGCTGTTAACCTCACGGCAGAAGTACCACGAAACTCGAAGGGTATAAGGCCAGTTTCTATTCGGTAGCCCAATCTGAGGGCTGAGTAGGTGAACCACTCTACAAAGCTACCACGAAACTCAGAGGGTATGAGGCTAATTCCTATTAGATAGCCTGCAGAGCGATTATCTCGCGCTACCATGAAACCCAGAGGGTATAAGGCCAATGCCTATTGGGTAGATTCGCCCGAGGGTTGTGCCCGACATACCTGCAACCTGCACAAGCGTTTAGTACAAAAATATGCATATATGAGTATCGTCTATACTATTACAAATATCAGCCCATATGAATACTAGTATCAACTACATGGTTACAACCACATAATATATCGTACGCCTACAAATATACGACACCATAATATAAAATCGCCCAAAATACAATAACAGTACAGACCAAAAGCGGAGGAAGTACTCGCAATAACTAAGAATACTCGCCTGTGGCACGGGATACAATGCACAATTGAGGAACACCGGAGGAGTCAGCGCGCCCAGAGAGTGGAGAAAGAGGAGAGAGGTAAACGGCTAGAGCGAGAAAGAGAGGAGAGAGAGACATGAGGGAGAGTGAGAGAAGGAAAAGAAAGATGAAATAAGAGAGAGAAAAACTGAGAGAGAGAGAGAGAAGAGAGATTCAATACTAGACCAGAGAGAGGGAGAGTGAGAGATAAGAAGAAATGGAGAAAGAGAGAGAAAGAAGAAGAAAAGAGAAGAGGGGAGAGGGGGAGCCCGGGCTGGCCAGCCTAGCTTGCCGCCGCCGGCGCGAGCTGGGAGGCAGCCAGAGGGGCGATAGCACTCTGATGGAGAGAGGAGAGGGAAGGAAGTAGGTGGTGGTGATAATGTTGATGTAGATAACGGTGAGGATGATGGTGGAGGTGGTGATGTTAGTCGGTGATTTGGTGGAGATAGGGGTGGTTATGGGAGGTGGTGGTTATGGAGGAGTGTGATGAGGGTGGGAGATGGAGTTGGGGTGGTGATGATGGGGATAATGATGAAATTAGAGGTGATGGAGATGGTTGAAAAGGGTGGTTTGAAAGGAGGAGAAGATGGAGGAGGAGGAGGATGGCTTGGTGTCGTAGGCGGCCGGAGGGGGCGGCAGCAATGGGTTGGCCGAAGGGGAGAGGGTGAGAGGGAGGGGAGAGTGAGAGAGAAGAGAGTGAGTGAGAGAAAGAGAGTGAGGGGGAGAGAAATAGAGTTAAGATAGGTGAGATGGTGATGTGGGGTGGAAATGTTGGCAGGTGAGGTGACGGAGGGAGGGGGCTTGGTTGGCAACACATGGGGAAGAAAAAGAAAAGAAAGAAAGTAAAAGAAAAAGGAGAAAGAAAAAGGAAAAAGAAAAGAAAAAAGGAAAAAGAAAATGAAAATAGGAAAATAAGAAAATTAGCAATTTAAGAAAATAGGGAAATAAGAAAAAAAAAGTGTGGAGAAGGGGAAAGAAAAGAAAAGAAAAAAATTAACAATATTATTTTATTTGGTTAAATTTTGACTAATTCAGAAAAATCTTAAAAAATTCTCTGTAATAGAAAATATTATCCTGAGGGGCACTATGAAATCAGAGTCAAAAAATTCAACCATATTTGTAAATTAAATTCCTGGAATTGATCAGCGACACCTGTCGAAACTGAATTTGGGAGATTTGCAAATTAAATCAGAAAATTTTCAGAAATTTTTAAAAATTCTAAAATATTTAAAATTAATATCTGAAACTGAAATATGTCTAATCTAACTATCAGGAAGGTCAAATCAAGTAGTATCATTGTATAAAGAAAAGAGATCGGGTCCGATACCAAATAATAATAAAAATAATAAAAAATAATATAGGGATAAATAGGAAAATATGAGCGTAAAATCGAGACATGTATTTAGGTATGTATTCCGCGGATGGGGTGTTACACAAAGAAAAACATAGAAATTTACGTGAAAACTCAATGAGGAAAAAAAACTACGGAGGGAGTTCTCTATTTATACAAGCGATGATCCTTGAATAAGGTCACAAGAATCTCATGAGTCTCATCTAACTGAACATCTTATTCTGACTTATTTGCTTATCAAGGAGGCGATTTGGAGCCGAACATCCTCATTTGAATTGATAGAACTCACTTTCATCTTTATCCAGAGATCATCGTTGAGCTGTTGATATGACTCCTCTTCAGAGCTGTAACCATTAAGTTCAAATATAGATTTAACTTGTAAATAGGGGTATTTGCATGATTCTATCTCTAATTTTCTAACTGTTTGAACTGCTTGGAGTTGAATGAGACTAAAACTCTCCTTAAAAGATTCTGGAGAAAGCTACGTCCTGCGTGTCACACATCCACCGAGAGATTAGGAGACTGACCACCAAATACAAATACAGGTTTTTATGCTCGACTAATATCTGTACCAACCCAAAGCATAAATGAAAATGGATATCACGATGTCAATAACAGTACATGATAAGATAACCACATTAAAAAAATTCCAACGCCGAGAAAACAGATAGTCCATTACTAGCTTTTCCACTAAATTATCTAAAATACTCTATGCCGCATCCATATCAAAATTTTGAGCTGTAACTTTTCGACAAAATTTTGAGCTTTCCACATGTAGCTTCGTTTGCCAGAAAACAGAACAAACTGCCAGAAAACAGAACAAACAGCAGGAATCCCAAGAAGCATGAGTAGACAATAGAGTAAGTTTGGCCTCAAACCCCACAAAAAGAGAGAAAAGACAACAAAAGGAGAGAAAAGATCAACAAATGTAGGCCCGATCTGATCAGCCATTAACCAATGCAATACGATAACGTCAACACCTAAAATATAACCACCAGGCAGACAATAAATACCAGGCAAGCACCAGAACAAAGCTTCAAGATTTGTGTTAACAGCTAAACAAAACGAAACATCCAAAATAACCAGCAAGACCAGTTGCCTCTCAGAGGAAATATATCCCCAACAACAAACAAAATGCATCCAAAACTCAGCAAGGATCATGAGACGCAAAGACATACAATCTTCCTTGTACTCAAAGATCCTATTTGCAGTTTAAGGGTATCTCATGGCAGATGAAGTCCACCATCAGTACCTTCGAAGCATTCCACGGTCAAGCATCCTGCTTGAAGGGCACTCATAGGACATGTGGCCACGACCACCACAAGTGTTGCAGATAACGATACCAACACAATCACGGCTGATGTGACCTGGCTGGTTGCAGGTGCGGCATATGATGTCACGGAATGGCCCACCATGGATCTCTGAGGCTAAGCTGGACTTGGGGCACTGGCGAGCCACATGACCGGAGACATTGCACAGATTGCACACAGGTTCATTGGGCATTCACGAGCAAGGTGTCCTGGCTTGCGGCAGTTATTGCAGGCCTTATCATTGGTGCAATCAGCTGCGATGTGACCAGGCCTGTGGCAGTTGTTGCAGAGCCTGGTGTCAAAGGCGGATAACCCTGAACCAGAGCAATCACGGGCCAGGTGACCAGTCTTGTTACAATTGTGGCAGACTGGCTCATTGCTGCATTCACTGGCCATGTGCCCAGGCTCCTTGCAGTTCCAACACAGGGTCTTGGCGGTGCACTCAGCAGCAATGTGCCTGAAATGACAGCAAGAACATATAAAGTACACATAGATTTCATCTTAGTAAGATCTCATATTCAGCCTCTCTTTAAGCACTTGTAATTCAAGTGTTCAGCCTTTTTGCTCTGTTACTACTGTTTTGGGTCTCAAATGTTTCTTAGGTTTAGCAGTTGTCATATATAACCACTGAAAGAAATTGAACTTGTTGAAGTCTATCATTCTGCTTCTTGTAGAAAACTGAGTTCATAAAATGATCTACAAGAAACCTTGCTTTCAAAATCAGGACTGAACAGGTTGAGCCTATGTAAGTATCAATATCATGTTAAAATCACATCCATAGTCTACTGCTTAGCCATTTCACATGGAATAATAGTTCTTACCCCGGAAGTCCGCAGTTGTTACAAACAGCTATATTTGGACAATCTCTGGCATAGTGTCCAGGTCGCTTGCAATTCTTGCAGAGGAAATCCTGGCTGTGAAAAGGGGAGAAAAAGAAAATAATAAGTTCCAATTGAAAATATAAACTTAACATATTTATTAAACTAAATTATAAAATACTTGAGAACATTGATTCAATTACATAAGATAGATTAAGAGGCTCATATTCCACTGACATTCACAAACCAATCATTCAAGGGAACATGGTACTCATATCTACTACTGTTTTAAAGAAGGTATAAAGCAGCCACTAACAAAGTTCTTTTAAATTTGACCCAGAAACGCAATATAATCTTAACCTGATTGTATGCCAGTGAGATCCAACTGCCCAAATGAATAAGGGAAGAAGATTGCTACATCGAATATGATACAAAAGTATTTTTCTCAATTAGAAAGCAGTGACTAAACAAACTGAATAGTCCATTTGAAATTATTTCTAGTAAACAACTTATTCCCATGTAAAATAATCCAACTATGCTTCCATTCCTAGGTTCAAATTCATAAACAATTGTTCAACTTGATATTTAAGTTGTAATATTTAGAAACATTCACCTCGCTGCAAAAATGGAATGATTCCTAGAGTTTAAGAGGAACTCGGTATGATTGATGGCCTCAAACTCCATTGAACCCCCAACACTGCCCTTCCACACCCCCCCCAAACAAAAAAAAATAACCCCTCCTCTCTCCTCTCCTCTTTGTAAATAATAGTAGCAGTAGTAGTACTACTAATATTAATAAATAACAAAAAATAAAGAAAGAAAATAATAAAGGAACCTAAACAAAAACACACAGGAAAACATGCTAGTCGATAGGAATATGCCTGCCAATGAGAAAATAGGCCAAGGGACAATATAAATTGCTGGAAGAAATATTTATGTAAATGATCACTCTAAATTACATACTAATAGGTTACACACGGACAGTGTATGTATTTCTAAATCTAAAAGGCAATTTCATCACCAGAACGGAAAGCCAAAGTAGAGAGCTAATGCTTTCTAGTTGGGCAAGAGAGAGTGTGCTTGTGTGCATGCATATGCGCATGTGATGCAATCAACTCTGTTGTGAAAGTTACATCATCTTTGATACATACAGAAAAATGGTGAATATATTTTAAAAACAAATAGAAGAAGTGAAGTGGATAAAAGCTGTTTTTGTTCATTGCAATAAAATCTGTAAGGACTCTGGCACTAATTCTCTAGAAGGTACACGTGATAGCGCATCATCAAAAAAAACTCTTTGCCAAATGCCAGAAACATACATAAGCACCTCAAAACCGCAACATCAAAGAAAATATTTGCCAAATGCCAGTAACATACATAAGCACCTCAAACTAAATGTGAGCAATTGTGGTCTAAGGAATGCAACTTCAAGTTATTACTAGAGCTATACAAAATAAATGCATAATTAAACATACAACATGGGAAAAAGTTCATGTCCCATTCATTTTTAGAGCTTACTAACTCATTTGATTTTAGCCTCCAACTCCAAAATATTGGGCACATATTCAATTGACTTTGAAAAGTACTCCATCTCAATTACTTTAATGTTCCAACTATTCTCAATTCTTAGAATTCTGAACCTCAAATTGCATAAGAAACATGTAACAACAAACCTCTTGTTCATTTTAAAATGTCAATATCAGTGCTTATGATTTAGTTTCAATAAGATTGATATCGGACACCAATATCAACAAAACCAGACGCAATATCGGGGGTGAATATTGTATCAGGAACCTCAATATAATATTGCTGATCTATATCAAAACCGGCCAATATTTGAAATCATGCTCTTGTTATAATTGCAATGCCCTAAACTAGATTTACCACCCCAGCTACATCATGCCAATTTATTTGCAAAAGCAAAATGCGCACATGTTTAACTAAGTGTCCTAGCAAAATACTCCATTTCAGTTGGTATAAATTTCCAACATTCATAATTCTTGGAAATTATGAACCTCAAATTGCATAAGCAACAATCAATAGCAAACCTCTTATTATGATTGCAATACAGTAAACTATAATTGAACACCTCAGCTGCATCATATCAACTAGGATTTCAGAACTTCCAACAGATCAAAATAAATTTTCAACATTACCAATTCTTGAAAATTGTGAACCTCAAAATGCATAAGCAACACTTAATAGCAAACCTCTTATCATGATCGCAATACATTAAAAATTAACCGCCTCAGCCCTCTGTTTTAAATATCGGCCGAGTCGGCCGAGATATCGTCCGATATCTCCTTTTTTGCCTGCTGCCGATGCGATATGGGAAAATCGTTCGCCATATTGTTTGTAACAAAAACCGCCGATATTTGAAATATCAGCCGATAAGTCGACCGATATCGGCCGATAAATCGCCCGATATATTGTCCGATATGAAATAACTTATTTTTGCATGACTGCGTGCAAATGTACATTGTCTTTTATGTCTTTACTTGCATATTACATCATTTTTATTAGGTAGATGATATCTATGATACTAAACCAACTTTTAGTTATCAATATTTCATTATATATAGTGTCTGATATGAACGCCCGATATACGCGCGTATCCCCGATATCTCCCCCGATATCCGATATCCGATATGAAAAACCTCCATCTGATACGATCCTGGCATCATATCAACTAGGGTTTTCAGAACTTCCAACAGGCAAGTTTCTAATGCACCTTGTTGTGCTTGCCTCCTTTTCTGGACTACCCTTTAAATAACCTACTCAAGTTTATCCTCTCAAACAAAAGCATTTATCTCAGAAAACAGTGCACCAACCATCTAAATATTTATCTTTTGCATGTGTCATGTAGGTTCCCATCATGAAAGCAAAGTTTCCCCTCTCTCTTACCTCAAAAAAAAAACCTAACCCTTATTGCCATGACTAAATGAGAGAGGAATAAATATCCGAAGACTGAACATTCTAGTATCCTTCCTGATTCTTCTAGCTTATAAACATAAAGGGCAGGAACTGAACACTCTTATATTCTGCTAATTACAAATCCTAAAAGAAAAAGCTAATCAATAGCAACCTCAACTGTTCTGGCCTATTTATATACTATAACACAAAGACGATACATCCAACATAACAATTTTAACTATTTCCAATACACATGTTGTAGCTGAAGACCAGAAAACAGTTATTTTTACAGAGACCATGAGATGGATTACAAGTAATACAAGAAGAGACAGAATAAGCAATCATCATCTCCGTGAAAATTAGAGGTAAACATTTATAGAGGATAAGTTTTAGGTAAAATCATTGAAGATATGATCCATTCGGACAAGTAGAAAGGAGATGAATAAGTATCCCCGTCAGGAAACAGCTAAAATCATAGTTGAAACTTGACACTGTTCCAGAACAAAGGCCAGAACAGTTGAGGTTGCTAATGAAGACGCAAAGGCTGCCAGTTTAACTGAGAAAATTGACCTTATTATGGCTGAATGGAGAAAGAACTAAGACATGCGACTGAAAAAAATTGAGATGAAATGTCCTATAGTTTCTTTTATGTTCTATTCTTATTTTCAAAAAAATAATATATGGCTGTCCAATCTGCAGAACCCAGACAAACAGATTGCCCAAAACAAAAACAAAAAATCTTTAGCACAAAGCATAATCCTATTTCATGACCAAAGTAGAAGTGTTGTTTATGCTTGAAAGTTAAGTATTTGTGATTCACAAAAAGTATACAGGTGGTGAAGGGTGTTGAAGTTTTAACTACATTGAAACCAGTTTATACTGATTGGCTTGTCGCTTGATACTTAACAGAAACATATGGGATTTATAGCGACAAACATCAAACACAATTAAGCATCATGAATTGATATATAACGTCAGACATATGAAACTGATACAGGCAATTATACTTATATGATTGCTCTCTTATAGATCAACTAAATTCATGGCATGTGCAACGACACTGAACCTCCATGAGTTTCACAGGGGAAGAGAAGTAAAAGGCATAATGGAAATGGTAATCAGTAAAAGTAATGCACATTTGACTTTGTAAAGGACATACAAGCAACATGGCAGATGAACATTACAGTAAATTTTTAATCTCATTTGAAGTTTACAGGCATGGGCAATATAACATCTATCCAATTTAATTTAGGAGCGCACTTTAATTGATACAACATAGAAAGCCGTTACCAGTCCCGTTACCAATATAGCATCTATCTACCATAAATAAAATTATTGTGGACTACGGAAGTAAAATTTTCGTTTTCCAATTCCCGTTACCAATCACAATGCAACTTATAAGGCCAACTCAACTAATTTAAAGGTGCCAAGGAACCTGGCTCACTGATAAAGGGATAAGAATGGGTTGTGAGAAGTCTCAAGTTCAAATCCCGACTCTGTTTCAAAAGGAAAAAACAACAATTTAAGGACGGACCCCGTTTGTGTTCTTTTAGTTCTTATTTAGCATGACTCTGACATCTAGTACTTCAGCCTATAGGTTATAGTAATGTAGACACATTTGAAGTTGTATAGTGATAATGAAGCATCATAAGTTGCTCAAATTCTTCCCTACATTTATGATTCAACCCTCTTCAGAGGTCTGCAATTAGATTGATTGGTCTCATGCCGCCTTGCTTAACACACCAAAATGCACTTTAAAACATACAATCTTTTCAAATATGATTTTCATGGTGACATGATCAAATTGAACATAAATTTAACAGACTATTAGTTACTCAACAACATTCAAAATTGCCTACACTGTAGAAGTCCAAGACAAAGACCACTCACCGAAAGCTCTGGCGCGGCTCTCTCCTGTACGGAGCATTGCGGAACGAAGGCCGCTCACGCTCGCTGCGAAACTTGCGGGATCGAGGAGGGCTCCTGCTGCTATCCGGACTCATACTTCAAACCCCAACGGGAAAGAACCAACACCTGCACAGACCAGAAACCAATCGAATCCCACCAACAGCTCCTCCTCCTCCCTTCAGCACTCCACCTCCCTGTCCAAATTAGGGCACAACAAAGGTCATCCATCTCCAAATCTCTCCAAAGTAACGAAACCCTAATCAATCACACACTTTTCCCCCGCAAAAAGAAATATAAAGAAATCAAAGCCCTAAAACTTCAACAAAACTCAGATCTCCAACTAATTACAAGAAGCGAACCTCAGATGAAACTGATTTCTACTGCGAGGAGCAATCAAAACCCTAGAAAACATAAAATTTGAGATGCAAACAATAAATTTCAGGGTTAAAATTAAAAATAATAAGATAATAAACCCCAAAATTATGATGATTGAAGAAGTACCTCGTCTCTGCGCCGCGCGCTGCAGCCGAAAACAGATAATATCGCGAGAGGGAGAGATGAGACCAGCGATTATTAATATATATATATAGAGAAGACGGGCGAAAATAACTAGGAGATGAGGATGCCCGGCTCTTTTGTGTTTTGACGAAATTGACACCAGTTGTAATGTTCGGTGCATGACGGGGTGTGGATAGTTTTGTCCTTTAATCAACTGTCGGAGCAATTCTTCCCTTTTGGGGCCTGGTAAATCAAATATTGGAAACGACTTGCTTGCAATTTCAATTTTATGAAAATGGAATTTGGATCCTTGATATTGCATCTGATATAAGTTATTAATTAGATATAAAATTTTAGATATTCGAATACTTAATTTATTGACCCTCACAGGATGATGACACGTGTCCTATTACTCCAGAGTTTCCGGTGCTCCAAAGCCATTCCAGAAGCCGCTCTTCTCCCTAAGAACGCTTCCATCCCGGCAACTCCAATACTCTCAACCATCCTGAAGCTCCCTCTCATTTCGAAGACTTCAGCTCTGTGCAAGATAACTTCGGCAACTGATCATCCATGATCTTCACCTTTAGTTACATCACGGCAACAGATCATCCATGATCTCCGTCTTCAGTTGGGCATTATGATCTTCCTCACGTTTAACGTGAAACGCCCTCCAACCTGAGCAGTTATGGAGATCCGATTCTCTGCATGCAATCCCAACAATCACGAGCGTTACAACAAATCTTCACATGCAGATCATACTGTTACGAGGATCACGCCCGTACCATCTGCCTTATGCACACATATCAGATCAAATATAAACAAACCTTCTCCTTCAGCAAAAAGGGGCTCCCTCCTCCTTTTTACAAAAGAAAGGCCAGTACTAAGACTCTGGTATACAATCCCAATAAATCATATAATCAGTAGATTATAGTGGATTCTTCTCCTCCTCCTCGTGGTTTTTTTTCCCGATTTGGGTTTTCTTGTAAAATCTTGTGTGTCATTCCCTTTCCATAGTGTACATTACTTTTTATTTACATACTCTCCACTTTCCTACTCACGCTTGTGGTGTGGATCATCCTCTGATCGCACGCAACGAAAAATCTCCACAATAAACTGGTGCTTTCATTGAGATCTGAGTCCCAACACTCAAATCTCTCCCATACCAACTTACCCTCAAAATCCTCTCCACGAACCATGGCCCCGAAAAAAGCAGCCGGCCACCGGTGACGGGACCCCTTCCAAAGGCAAATCCATTGCCATCCTAGTGGCATCATCCCCCCAAGCAACCTTAACCTCAACCCCTCGTGGAAGATACTGTCTCCGCACCTTTACAGGGGCAGTCGGAGACATCCACCCTCCATAACGTACGAAAGTCAACTCCTCCAAATGTTCTCTGACATGAAGGAGGAGATAGCAAAACAGCAGGCCCTATTCGACCGCGATCGGGAGCAAGCAGTGCATGATTGAGAAAACCCAGCTCGTGAGCGCAGGAGTTGAAACGTTAAAATGACCAACTCCTTGCCCAGATCACCCTCGGCCAAAACACCAAGGTGTGGCATCGCCAGAAAGGTCCACTGATATAGAGGCCCAAAATGGCGAGCAATCTCAGAGCCAGAGGCATTGTAGAACAACCTCCCCTACTCCTTCGCAACGATCCGATGGTGACTCCATTCATCTCATCCCCGCACGAGGGATCAACATGATCACTCTCGGAGAAAGGTAAAGGAGTTCGTTCGTGTCCAAAGTTCTCGACAAGCTTGCACAAAAGCGAGTCGAAGAAGCAAGAATGTTGCATCACGGCAGACTCAGAGCCATCACCATCGATGCATCCAACTCCCTTTCTTCGAGAATATATTGGGATGTGAATTTCCAAAGAAATTCACGATTCTGACTTTTGACTGCTACTCCGGTCAGAGCGATCCGGTCTAGCACCTCTGTCAGTATCAAGATAAGATGGTGATCCATGCCAGAAATGACTCCATCTTATGTCGGATCTTCCCCTTCAGCTTGAAGGGAGTAGCCTCCGATTTTTTCTACTCTCCTGCCAAGATCGATCCGCGGCTTTGAGTATCTCACCAGATCATTCCTCTCCTAGTACTCCTCCCGCCAAGAGTTTAAGTAGAACAACTATCATTTTCTCTTTGTCAAGATGAGACCCTCCAACAGCCTCAAAGCATACATTGGCTACTTTCAGAATCAACTAGCCAAAGTACACAACTGCAGTAAGGACTCCTCCCTCTCACATTCATCAGTGGGCTACGGGTCACCCACCCGCTATATAAGCATCTGGTGAAGTACAACGTCACCGTTAGAGTCAAGCCTTGTACCAAGCTAACCATACATCCAGTTGGAGGAAGCAATGAAAAGCTCCGCCAATAAATCTTTCAACCGTAGTGACAACGGAGCAAAACCAAAGCTGCAACATGGAGATCCCTCTGTCAACAACCAGAGTCGTGGATGTGGTGATTTCAGGAAGCAACCATTCCCAGGATCACTAGCAGAATTCATTCCGAACTTAATGAGTGGACGACAGCTTTACTCTGCCAAAATTCCCGATCCAGGACGTCTTCGAAGCCATCAAGGGTCAGCCCTGGGTGAAGCATCCGGAGGTGAAGCCACACGATGCTACTCGTCTCGGAGCGAAAGACAACTACTCCTTCCATGACTGCAAGGGACACTAGACTTCTTAATGCCGGTCCCTCAGCAAGTATCTCAAAGATCTTGTTCAAGAAGGATATCTTTGGGAATACGTCCTTACACCGGAAGCTTCCTCTGAGACAGAAAGACAACTGGAGACCCGTCTCTGCTCGACCTCAACACATGGTCACTCAGCACCTGTCACGCCCCGCTTCCTAAAATACGCTGGAGCGGAGATGAGACGAGAGTCGGCGACGCTTATATGCAAGAAAAATACCTCATGTATACGCGCTAAGCCTTAAGTAACCCGAACAAGCTATATGAACCTACTAAAATGAGACTATCACTGCAATATCACATATTAGCATCCACACATGATAATAAATACACACAGAGATAGAAAGGCAACTGATAATGATATAAAGAATATCAGGAAATAACAGGAATGCAAGAGAGATAAGAATACCGGAATCAGAAAGAGAGAAACTCTGGCTCCTCGCAAAGTGTACGAATTCAGCAACACCTAGTCAATGAAATAAAACATCCAATATCTTGACATGCAAATCCAAGGTCATTAGAAAGCGACCCAATGAGTATATAAAAAAAGGAGGAAAGATGCTCGTGCATATAATCAGTGTGTATACAATAATAACATTTATAAAACTGTAAAACAACAACTGACACTCAAGTGTGTAACCTAGATATGTCTCTAGTCTGGTTGGTTATTATAAACCTAACTAATGTGGTATTTCGCTGTGTCCCATACCACAGCCGTGTTCCTACATATCAAACAAGGTTATCGTTTGTGTAACTGCCTGCCAATGTAGTGCATGTATTTTGGAAGGGTACCGTGCATGCCCGGTACTATAATCTAACACCTCTGACATTGAACTAGGACAAGCCGCAAGACTCTAATAACTGAGATCACAACCCACACAAAAAACAACTAGTGTGGCCTCGTAATCCGAGCATAACCCTGAAACTGACAACTGACAACTGAATAAGTAGGTAGCCAGTACTACCTTGGTTCCCCATGGTGGATCCTACAACTCGGTATACCATAACAAGTCCTTCCAAAATACACGACATGCATTATCAGACAATTACCCCTGTTCTTCTGGTAATGGTATCATTATTAACAAACAAACAATATGAATTATTATTAAGAGTAACCGATATCTCAAACAACTGTTGATGTCAATACTAGCTGATATCTGACAACTGATAACTGATATCTGATAACTGAGTAACTGACAACTAATAACTGACATCTGAATACTGGAGATATAGAGTCACTAATCACAACGGTGCACTAATCATTGATAACTGATACTGATATCTGACAACTACTATAAACTCTGAAGTATGAGATCACCGATGTCAACTAGATCACTAACACAATAGCTCTATCTCTGTAACTGAATAACTGAATTAATCAATCATGAAGTAAACCATCGAATATCCTAGAGATCAATTTAAATCAATGAATACTGAAATCATAATTAAATAGTAAAACATCTTCAAACAACATATGATCTAGAATATCCTTACATCTGATAATCAATATCAAAGAGATTATCAATACTCAGGCAAACCAATCATTGAATCCGACAATACTTATAACTATTAATCCAATTAAACTAATGATATCTAAATACTGATCAAGATCCAATAAAAGAATGTAAATCTCAGAACAACTCCAACTCCAACTAACTCCTTATATAAATCCAAATATCAGGAAAATCAATCTTCTAATAAGGCAACATCCTAACTAAACTATCCTCAAGATCTAAATAGGTTCCCATCTGAATTATCATCAAATAAATATATATTAATTATCTCCACATAAAATCACTCTAACCACAATCATGAAGTAATCAACTCAATATCGATTCGAGATACAGTCTAACATTCATCACAACTAGATCCAGATCCGAAGTGGTAATCATCTACACATGAAATGATAGAACACTAATGTCTCAGTGAAAGATATCAACTCTATATACATTATGTATATCTGATCCATAGTCCACAATACATCTAATACTCAATATCAGTAAGGTATCTCAAAATATTCGATTGAACTAAATAGTGGGTAACTCCAGAAATACTTGCTACCAATAACTAAAAGTTATCTCCATAGTACACGTCAAAGTAAATGGTAAGGTACTCACATATATCATCAAATCCATAGTTATTTTCACATCCTATAAATTAAACAATTTAGCTAACGAATACTAATTAAAGAGCACAATAATTTCATCACCACAGTTAAATATAAATCATGTAAGGAGAGCTACTCACTAACAAATCATAATTAAATAACAACGCAAAGTAAACACTCACTAATAATGGTAAATACGAAATAACACAAAAACAAACACTCACATGAAATGATACAATTTGGATCCGAATCGCCGTCTGGTCTTCACTGCATGAAGCGGTATGGATCTCCGGATCATCTCGTGGGTCTGTCTTCAAATTGCTAATGTATCGGGTCCACAGTGAACATCAATCCGAATCTCCTATTACCGAGTTTGAATCGCACAAACGAGTCTGAATCACTATAACACACCCATACACAGAGAGGGAGGGGAATTAACACACACACATAACCCATACATGCATGCCACACGTGCATACACACACGTGTACACCCACATACATACATACATATATACGAGTATACACATACATACCTATTATATATACATACCCACACATGCATACACATCATACACACATATTAACTCACACGCAGTCATGATCATAAATACATACACACACTCAAGCACTCATCCATGCACACAGCACCCAAAACACCCAAAGAACACACACTAAAACATATTTACACACACTTATGAAAGTACACCTAGAGGGGGGGTGAATAGGTGTACGGCTAATCTAATGAACAAAATGCGAAAATTAAAAACTAAATTGCGACACACTTAGTGTAACCAACGAGTGTAGCCGAATTCCCGGTGAAGGGCTCTGGACTAACTCCTCTTGATTCTTCTGAATAAGAGTTGAGGTGCTATATGAAGCTCTCGTGGTTAAACACAAGTGAGGCACACACAAACAAGCCAATCATATAATATATGAATGAGCAATATGAAATGATGCAAGGCACAATATAAAAGAGAGAGAGAGAGAGAGAGAGTTAGAGTCAATGGATCAAACGTTAACACACGGATATGTTTCGAGGTTCGAGCACACAGCTCTACGTCCCCGCCTTCACACAGAAGGATTTCCAATCCACTAACTTGTCCACACAGGACTCCCACACAGGGAACCTCCACTGAGAATTTGGGGCAATATAACCGGGAGTACACAACTCCTCTCTCAACCGAATACAACCTCTCACAGAGGCAATGCACAACCAACACAAACACCACCTCACACAAGAGGGGTAGGCACTTAGCCAATACAAATCAATCACCTCATACTTGAGGGATTCCAACACAAACTCCACCTCTCACTAGAGGGAGCCAACCACCACTCCAAAATCAACCTCTACACAAGAGGGATAACACAAAGTAGGAGGGATTATAACTTGGTGGTTTCCACAACCACAAACTAATCTCTTTCTCACTAAACAAGGATCCTAATAGGTAGGATAGAATGATATGGCTCAAGTGTGAGAAATCAAGATGTTGGAAAACAAATCACAAGGAAAAATACTTGGGAAAACAACTTAGTATTTGATAGAAATGAAGAACAAAGCAAATATCCCAAATCTATATTTTTCTTTGATTTTTCTAACTCTTAAAAAGAAATAAAGAATGATCTTTAAAAACCAATAAACTCTTTTGAAAACTTTCTTTTAAAACACTAGAGAATAGGAGAAATTTTGCTCTTGAAAATCTTAACAAAAATAGCCCTCAAATGGGGTATAAATAAACCCCAATTGGAATCTGCCCATTGGCAGAGAAAAGGCCCAGATTAGCCTTCTGGTCGACCGGCCGATCGACCGACCAACGGTTAAAAAAGTGACCGTTGAGCCCTGCGGTCGACCGCTCGGTCGACCGTGCCAGTTCCAGAGAGCAACGGCTCTCTGGCCGGTCGACCGCTCGGTCGACCGAGTCTGGAAACAAAGAGCAGTGCTCTCTGCCCGGTCGATCGCCCGGTCAACCGGAGGCTTTCCAGAGAGCAGAGCTCTCTAGCGGTCGACCGGGACGGTCGACCGGCCTCCCCAGCTAGGCTGCGTTCACATCCTGTGCACGTCGGTCGACCGGCCCGGTCGACCGCCCACTGCTACGGTGGACCGACCCGGTCGACCGGCAGTCAGCCAGACTGACAATTCTGGGACAGAAAAACTAGGGTTTTTAACTTAAATAAAATCTCATAAAACTTCTAAAAATTCATAAAAATAAGTTCTTATATTCTCTTTGAAATACAAACTTGTTTGAGTAAAAATCAAACCAAGTTACAAACATTTTGAACTCTTTTTGTGTTATGAAAATTTTACCGAAAACCAAATCTCGTATTTTCCAAAACTTGGATTTTTGAATTGAAAAATCGTTTTGTCCAAAACTCATCCAAATTCAAAAACATGATGTTGAAACAATATTTAAGCATGTAGTATATGGATATAATCCAATATACATATAAAGATATATATCAATGTTTTTAACAATAAATCTAAAAATAAGTTTTGTTAAAATACCAAAACTCTAAATACATGAATAGGCATATCAAAATAAGTTTGTCTAAGTATATGAAGCATGCATGTATATAGATCAAATCTAATATACATTAAACGATGTAAACTTGTTTTGAATCTATCTATTTATGAAAACCAAGATTGGTTAAACCAAAAGCCGAAAACCAAAACAAGTGTGTGTGTTGTGAACTTGAGCATATCACACTATCTAATCTTTAACAAATGGATCTAAACTTAAAACTAAACACTGTACCAAAGTCTTCTTGTAGAGCTCCGTCTCCAAGTCGACTCGATCCAAACGTGATCCACCGAGCTTGACTCCAACGAGTGCTAGATATGAACTTTGACGCTCGGGCTCTTGAATCACCATGTGAAAGCTCCAAAACACTTTTGTTGAAGCTAATCACCTACTAATATCTTGGTTAAGTATCTGAAACTAAACACCACAAGATTATTAGTAAACTATAACCACATGAGTTAACCATCACCAAAACTAGAGTGGAAGGCCTCTGGGCCACAATCTCCTCCTTTTTGATGATGACAAAACTCATGGAGTTATATATGCATGGATTAAAGTTAAGCTTCAAAGAAGCTCCCCCTTAACTCATGCATAGCAATAAGCAATAAATATATGCAATGAATACTAAACATGAATATGCATCAATCTGCATAAAAATAATGAAATGAACATGCTCATGATACCAAACATGAAATAAGCATGCTCTTGATACTAAACTTTTTAAAATAAATTCCTTTTCCTTTAAAATAAACATGTTCTTTAAATAGTTGCTCATGATACCAATAAAAATTTCAATGTGAAAACTTAAGCAACATGAAAGCTCTTGATACCAATCAAAAAAATTCAATCAATAAAAATTCTTGATATACTAATTGGAAGATAATCAATAAAAGGCTTTTTGATACCAACAATAAAATATATCAATATGAAACAACTTTTGATATGAACTTACAAATAAACAATAAACATGCATATTAAACTCAAATACTTTAAACATGCATATTATAACCTCAAATATTTCTCCGCTTTTTTGTCAATCATCAACAAAGAGGTCAAAGAAAGTAAAACAATGTTCTCCCCTTTTTGTCTTAAACAAAAAATATCAATAAGGGGTGAAATCAAAACAAATCATTATGATACCAATTGAAAAAAAAATATATTAATTGAGTGCATCATGATATCAAACAAAACATACCAATTGAAGGTACATAAAATAAAAGTTTTAATAAAAATTTTAAATACCAATTGATACCAATTGTAAGTAAATACCAATTGAAAGTAATTTTTCATTAAAAGCATATGATACCAAAAATAATCAATATCCTTTTCCAATTATTTTTCAACATAAAGTATGGGAGTAGAATACCAAAGGTAAGCAAAACTAATTCAAAAGTGAAATATAAATTTTCTCCCCCTTTATGAAAAACCAAACAAAATGATGCATAAGCTTGTAACATAATCAATTGAAATATAATAGTCATTTAAGAAATCAAGCTTAGCATAACTAAAATTGTGCTCAAAGATATAGAGATATAGTAAGCACAAATAAAAAATATATATATGTATGAAAAATTGAATATCAATCGAAATTGATACTATTTGAAATGTAAGCATACATATAAAAACATATATGAGTATACAAAAAGAATGTTAATAGTGATACCATTTGAAAAGATCTAATGATACCAATTGAAAACATAATAAGATCAAGTGTATAACTCATATTTTTTACCACCCATTTCATGCACATGTTTAAAAGGATTTTCAATAATAAGCATACAAGGCATGGTCGCCCAACAACCGCCCTTAAATGGAAAGGGGTTTCAAAAATAGGTTTGAAAATAGTTTAGCATAATTGAAAATTCTTCCAAAATGAAGAATACGAACTAGTTATAAGAAAAATTGGTAAACTAGTACGAAATCCTTCAAGCAAGGAATAAAACAAAAAAATATTTCATGAAAAACATGTAAATCACATGATCACCAAACACTCAAAATCTATATAGCACAAATTGTACTCATGAAAACAAAATCATGAGAAAACTTCAAATAAAGTGAGTGTACAAGTGTTATGTGAAAAACATAATCATGAAAATAGTCAATTTAGCTCAATTATGAATTTTCTTGAAAACATGAAAATCATCAAAACTAGAATCCTTCAAGGTATATGTATGTCATGTACAAACTAAGGTATACATACATATCCAAACATAACGAGTCCACAAAAGTATATGCATGAAGGCAAGTAGCTCAAGGATGTATATGTATAACTATTAGTTTGGACAAAATAAACATATACATGAAGCTAAACATAAACATGAAAACATGTACAAAATGGGAATACAAGTCAAATGCATGAATCATCAAAACTAGGCTATACTAGTACATCTAATGAGTACAAATGAGCGTTCAAGCACAAAATATAATTGTCTATTTGTGGCTCACTAGTTGTACAAGTATATACCTAAGTTTTAATGAAAACTAACATCTAAACATGTAATCAAAACATGAAGCATAGAAATCAAAACAAAAAACTCATATAATTATTATGTAAATGAATATGCATTAGATCTATGATATACATATTAGCTAAACATATGTGAGTACACAAAAGTATAAGTCCATATTAAACATGAGTGTCTCAAATACTAAACAAGCATATCACAAGTCTAATAATAATGTCATTTAACATACTAATCAAAACATGCTAAAACTCAATGATATGAAAAACATGTAAACAATAAATGAGGAGTAAGAGATCGTTACCAAAACCATGAAGGTAACTCTCCATATCTCCAAACCAAGGTGGTCCTCCCACCAAACTCCCCTTGAAAGTGATGCATCCAAATAGTTCTCTTTAAGCTCGGAACACATCCACCTCAAGGCACCATCGCTCTCACGTCATGCGAGAGCCCACATCTACATCAAATACAATAGGGGTGGTCTTTGGTACCCACACTTTTTGGGTCCATGGGGGTTAGCTCCTTTCCTAACCCAAATAAATTTAGTTGCTAAATTTAGATCATGTATCTTATTATAGCAAAATTTAGCAAGGTGACCCTTATATCCACAATGTGTACAAGTGTACACATGAGCATACATCGTGTTATGGGTGTGTCCGTGAGGAGCATGTGTATGCCGTGTATGGTGTGCATGTATAGATGGAACTTGTTTCTTTCGAAACATAGATTCCAACCATGAGTGGTTCAAGGCACATTGGCTCAAAGTGGAGCCCAAACAATCCACACTCTTCTTTAACAAACAAATATCATTATCAATCCTAGAAGAAGAGGTGCATGCAATATGTGAGCTATAATGTGAAGCTACACTAGCATGGCAAACATGTGAATCTATATCATTTTTCAAAGATTTATTTTCATTTAGGCAAACTTCTAAATCTTTTGAAATCAAATCAATTTTGTTTTTCAAAGAAACATTTTCTTTTACAACAAAATCAAGTTTTGAGGATATAACTTTATTTTTCTTTAAAACTTCATTACAATCATTTCTATTTTTCAAAATCTTATTTTCATTTAGGGCAAGATCAAGTTGGGATTTAAGTGAGTCACGTTCACTTGAAATCTCATCCCTTTCTTGTAAAGCAATCTCAAGTTTTGAAAACAAATCTTTATTTTCTTTGTTGAGTCCAAAACTCTTCTTTTTCAAAAGATTATATTTTTCTAACAATTTTTCACATACAATTGATAGTTCTTCATTCAAAGCATTTGGATCAACATAGTCATTACATGAAGAACTAGCATCATCACTATCTAATTAGTTTCCGAGTATACCTCAAGGGAGTCATTCCCTTGGACCATGTAGCATTGTTGCTCGGATTCTCCACTAAATTCATCCTCCACAATGTTGGGCGTTTGTAGCTCGAAGGAGGTCAACGTGTTCCACACTATAAAGGCGGAATCACAGTTAGAAACTAAGCACAAATATTCTTTATTAAGCGTGCTTCTAAGTGCCTCAAGGGCTTGTGCATTGGCTTCTATATGCTTGCTATTACCAAGATAGGATTTCTTGGTAGCGGCAATGAAAACATGCAAGCCTAGGGTTTTCAAGTACATGGACTTCCTAAATTTCCACATGTCAATGTTGGAGACATCAAACATGGGAGGTGACAAGCAATCCATGAGTGTGTGTAAACAATATAAGTGTGCAAATGCAAATGATAGATTAGCTAACCAAGATCACACTCCTAGGTGGTTAAACCTAATACCAGGAGCGTAGGCTCTGATACCAATTGAAAGTACACCTAGAGGGGGTGAATAGGTGTACGGCTAATCTAATAAACAAAATGCAGAAATTAAAAACTAAATTGCAACACTTTTAGTGTAACCAACGAGTGTAGCCGAATTCCCGGTGAAGGGCTCTGGACTAACTCCTCTTGATTTCTCTGAATAAGAGTTGAGGTGCTATATGAAGCTCTCGTGGTTAAACACAAGTGAGGCACACACAAACAAGCCAAGCATATAATATATGAATGAGCAATATGAAATGATGCAAGGCACAATATAAAAGAGAGAGAGAGAGAGTTAGAGTCAATGGATCTAACGCAAACACACAGATATGTTTCGAGGTTCGAGTACACAGCTCTACGTCCCCGCTTTCACACAGAAGGATTTCTAATCCACTAACTTGTCCACACAGGACTCCCACACAGGGACCTCCACTGAGAATTTGGGGCAATACAACTGGGAGTACACAACTCCTCTCTCAACCGAATACAACCTCTCACAGAGGCAATGCACAACCAACACAAACACACCTCACACAAGAGGGGTAGGCACTTAGCCAATACAAATCAATCACCTCACACTTGAGGGATTCTAACACAAACTCCATCTCTCATTAGAGGTAGCCAACCACCACTCCAAAATCAACCTCTACACAAGAGGGATAATACAAAGTAGGAGGGATTATAACTTGGTGGTTTCCACAACCACAAACTAATCTCTTTCTCACTAAACAAGGATCCTAATAGATAGGATAGAATGATATGGCTCAAGTGTGAGAAATCAAGATGTTGGAAAACAAATCACAAGGAAAAATACTTGGGAAAATAACTTAGTATTTGATAGAAATGAAGAACAAAGCAAATATCCTAAATCTATATTTTTCTTTGATTTTTCCAACTCTTGAAAACAAATAAAGAATGATCTTTAAAAATCAATTAACTCTTTTGAAAACTTGCTTTTAAAACACTAGAGAATAGGAGAAATTTTGCTCTTGAAAACCTTAACAAAAACAACCCTCAAATGGGGTATATATAACCCCCAATTGGAATCTGCCCGTTGGCAGAGAAAAGGCCCAGATTGGCCTTCCGGTCGAACGGTTGGTCGACCGGCCAACGGTAAAAAAAGTGACCGTTGAGCCCTGCGGTCGACCGCTCGGTCGACCGTGCCAGTTCCAGAGAGCAACGGCTCTCTGGCCGGTCGACCGCTCAGTCGACCGAGTCTGGAAATAGAGAGCAGTGCTCTCTGCCCGGTCGACCGCCCGGTCGACCGGAGGCTTTCCAGAGAGCAGAGCTCTCTGGCGGTCGACCGGGACGGTCGATCGGCCTCCCCAGCTAGGCTACGTGCACATCCTGTGCACGTCAGTCGACTGGCCCGGTCGACCGCCCACTGCTACGGTCGACCGACAGTCAGCCAGACTGACAATTCTGGGACAGAAAAACTAGGGTTTTTAACTTAAATAAAATCCCATAAAACTTCTAAAAATCCACAAAAATAAGTTCTTATATTCTCTTTGAAATACAAACTTGTTTGAGTAAAAATCAAACCAAGTTACAAACATTTTGAACTCTTTTTGTGTTATGAAAATTTTACCGAAAACCAAATCTCGTATTTCCAAAACTTGGATTTTTGAATTGAAAAATCGTTTTGTCTAAAACTCATCCAAATTCAAAAACATGATATTGAAATAATATTTAAGCATGTAGTATATGGATATAATCCAATATACATATAAAGATATATATCAATATTTTTAACAATAAATCCAAAAATAAGTTTTGTTACATGAATAGGCATATCAAAATAAGTTTGTCTAAGTATATGAAGCATGCATGTATATAGATCAAATCTAATATACATTAAATCATGTAAACTTGTTTTGAATCTAGCTATTCATGAAAACCAAGATCGGTTAAACCAAAAACCGAAAACCAAAACAAGTGTGTGTGTTGTGAACTTGAGCATATCACACTATCTAATCTTTAACAAATGGATCTAAACTAAAAACTAAACACTGTACCGAAGTCTTCTTGTAGAGCTCTGCCTCCAAGTCGACTCGATCCAAACGTGATCCACCGAGCTTGACTCCAACGAGTGCTAGATATGAACTTTGACGTTCGGGCTCTTGAATCACCATGTGAAAGCTCCAAAACACTTTTGTTGAAGCTAATCACCTACTAATATCTTGGTTAAGTATCTGAAATTAAACACCATAAGATTATTAGTAAACTATAACCACATGAGTTAACCATCATCAAAACTAGAGTGGAAGGCCTCTGGGCCAACAACTTACACATATTAATACACTCACGCACACACAATCATACACACACACACAAACTCACTAACAAAACACATAAACACATAATACAGAGAGAGAGACAGAGACAGAGAACCTAATGGGAGATCTGGCCATGGGGTTGCTTGTCGGCGGAGGCGGAGGCCGCGGAGGGGCACGATGGCTTGCTGGAGTGCCCGCGGAGTAGATCGGGCTGCCAGAGGGGCTCGCGGAAACGCGGCGGGGGGGGGGGGAGGAGTACGACCGAAGGGCTGGAAAGAGGGAGATGGTCTCGGCCTAGGTGCAGGCTCGGACGTCTGGTGCATGGACCGTTGAGGTAGCCATGGGTGTTGCAAGCCATGGCCAGGAGAGAGGGTGCAGCGGTGGGGAGAGGGAGGAGTGTGGCGACAAGCGGGTTGTCGTGGATCTGGGGAGGCTGGGGGTGGAAAGGCCACGACCATGGGGAAAAGGAGGGTATGCATCAGAATGCTAGAGTGGAGAAGAAGGCCGGGTGGTCGGTTGCCGAGGTCAAGGAGGCACACAAGAGAAATGGGGGACTCACGGCAGGCCAGTTATGGTGAGAAGGAGCTTGCACAGAGGAGGAGGATGGGGCAAGCCATGAGGATGAATGCGATGTGAAGATAGGGGAGAGGTGGAGACGATGATTAGGTTTAGAGTTAGGTTTATGTAATGATGATTATATAGGATGTTATATTGGGTAGTGGGTTGTGGGTTTTAGCTTAGGCTAATGGGTTGATGGGCTATATGGTATGAGTTAATGGGTAAAGGGTATAGATTGAGTTTGGTAAGAAGAAAAAGATATAATGAAAGAAAAAATTAATAATAACAACAAAAATATTAAAATTAGTAATTAATAATAACACAAGAATAATTAACCATAATATTATTAATAATAATACCAATAACATTACATAAGCATAATAATAAATAATAATAATAAACACTAATAACAATAACTAATAATACTCTTAATACTAACAACAATAACAATAATAATAGTAATTAACAATAATAATAAGAATCATAATTTACAATGAAATAATGTTAGTAATAATTACTAATAATAATAACAATTTATAATAGCAATGGTAGTGATAAAAATAATAGTAATTAGTAACTAAGAATATTAATAATTAATAATAGTAATAATACTAATAGTAAATAAAGTCAAATTAACTTAATATTTCAAAACGATTTGTATATCTTAATAATAACCATAAGTCATAAATCAAGTTAATTAATATTGTTAAAACAGTAAGTAAATTCAGATAAGTAATTTAAAAAAAAATACTAATACCGTATTATTAACTAGGGATATTACAGTACCAAGCGGTTGACTAACACCAACTCCACAAATAAAAATAGGGAAGTTCCTCTAACAGGTAATACTCCCTGTATCTCATTCACGTATTTTATTAAAATTATTTAATAAAAATATATTCTATCTCCTAATGGTTTCCTTACATCCTTCTCAGGATCCGTGAACTTGTTCATCGGCCCTCGTTCGGCCAGCCTACGAGATCTTCTCTCCAGGGTACTATGGTTATATGTGCGAGGAGGTATTCCTCCACTCGAGATCTACAACATCAACCTCTGACTCCTGGCTCCCTACATTCTTCGTAAGATCTGCTAATATGCTGAGCAGCACCTATGCGGCCTACTCACGAGCACCTTTTTCCCGGAGACCTCTGCTCGAGTATTCTGAGGAGGGAAGCCCCCACTCGAGAACATAGTATGAGCATTCATCTCCAGAACCTCCCTGGCACCTCCTTATGCAGGTTATTGCCAGTTAAACTTCGTAGCTGAGGGCTTCCCTCATTCGGAACCTCTATCTGTGTGTTCCAAGAAGGGAAGCCCCACTTGAGAACGATTACACAAACATCCGCCTCCGAGCACTCTCTGGCTCATCTCTGATTGGGCAACTACCCCACGAAAGGCTCATCCCCAATCAGGTAATTGCCACCCCCAAGGCTCATCCCCGGTTGAGCAACTGCCATCTGGAAGGTTCATCCCCAACCTGGCAACTTCTAACCTCATCCCTATTCGGGCAACTACCGTCCGAAAGATTCATTGCCGATTGGACTACTGCCAGTTTGTCTGTGTTTCGAGAAGGAAAGCCCTCACTCGAGAATCATAGTACAAATACCTATCTTTGGATTCTTAAGGCTTATCCTCAATTGGGCAACTGCCCCCAGAAGGCTCATCTCCAATTGAGCAACTGCTTGATCAGCTCCATAGTTGAGAGCTCCCCTCACTCAGAATCCTATGCTTGTGTATTCTGAGGAGGGAAGTCCCTACTCGAGAACGATAGCACCAATATCAGCCTCCAAGCCCCCTCGGCTCGCCCCTTCCAGCTGGGAAACCAACCAAATGGTCCAGTCCACCTCTGCGACTGAAGTCCTCACTTCACTCAGAGATCAACATCTGTATGTGCAATATCCTTAATTAGTAATACTGTATTTTTATTTTTTCAAAAGTATTTATTTGGTTTATCGATATTTTATTGTTAATTATTAACTTGATTCAATGACTTATTGCATTACTAAATAAATAAATTATTTTAGAATATTAAATGGTAATTTGGCTTTACATATAATTACCAATATTTCTATCAGTATTTTTAATTACTTATTACTATTATTTCTATTAATATTATTATTAACTGATATTACTAGTGGCAGTTATAACTATTATTATTCTTCCATTATGATTATTATTTATCATTATTAATAGTATTATAATTATTACTAAGTGTGATTATTATCATTTGTTAATATTATTATTTAGTTAATGTTATTATTATTATTTGGTGAACTATTATTATTACTAATTATTTATTATTGTTACTATTATTTATTATTATTTGTTTTTAGTAGTAGTATTATTCCTTCTCCTTCTTATTCCTATTCTCTCTACCCATTACCCTATAGCTCATGATTCTATACCCAATAGTATCAACTTTAACTCGAACCCAATTAGACCCAAACCCACTACCCAATATCCATTAACCTATTAATCCTATTATCTCAGAACCCATTAGCATTTACACAAACCCAATCAACCCAAAACCCATTACCTATTAACCCTATATCTAATCTCCTATTTAACCCCAACTACAACCCTAAACCTAATCTTTTCCTTCTCTTCAACATCACAGCTGCATCACCACCTCTATCACCATCATCACATCTCCGTCGAGCCGTGTGCGCCTCCTCGTCGCTGGAACTCCGCCGGAGCACCCCAACCATCACCCTGGACCATCTCTCCGTCCCCAGCTATCCTCCACCTTCTCCGGTATCAAAATCTAACCATGGAAGCCCCGAGCACAACTCCCCTTGGCTGGCCTTGGCTGCTCCTCCTCTCCCCTTGCGCACACCACCAGCAGATGGCAGCCCAGGCCCCTCCTCTTGTAGCAGGCCACGCAACCGCCCCTTGCCCAGGCCGTGGCAACAGTAGGACCCCAAGCTCGGATCCCCATCTATTCCTCCAAGGCCTTCTCCTCTTCCTTGGCTTTTCACCCACCCATAGCAGATCCAGCCGAGCCCCTTGCAAACTCGCACAAGAATCCCAACAGTGCCAACAACAGCCCGTGCACTAGGCCCCTTTCCACGGCAACATCCAGCGGCAGCCCACGCGTCAGCACTCTATTGGCCGAGCTCCACCTGCATCTCCTCCACCATGCGTGAGCCCCCTCCTCTCTCTTCATATAATTGAGGTATACATGGGTGTTATATAATTGCATGGTTTCATGTGTGGGAGACGTCTTACTCTGAGCCATTTTTCGTCTCTCCATAGGTCGCCGTTGATCACTGTTGGTGAGCGCGAACGCACCCACGCCCTTCACGGCGATATTCTCTATCCAATAACATCATCCACTGTCCCCGACGCCTCCGCCAGAGCCTCCGTCGGTGCGCCGCAAGTCGCCCCGAGGTTAGTGTTATATTTATTTGTGTAGGGGTATAAGTGTAATAATGTGAAAGTTTATTAAATGTGTAAGGGTACAATTGTAATTATTGAGAAGTGTATGTGTCTATTTGCGTGTGTGCGTGAGTGTGCTTGGTACATGATGTATATGCATGGATGGGTGTGTATGTATATGCATGTGTGGGATTATTTCTTGTGTGTGTGAGTATATAAGTATATATATGTATGTATATATGTACGTATATACATGGGTGTATACGCGTGTGTATGCATGTATTTATGCATGGATGTGTGCATGGGTGTGTGTGTGTGTGTGTGTATCTATATATATATATATATATATATATATATATATATATATATATATATATATATATATATATATATATATATATAATATATATATATATACATAATATGTATGTAAGTGTGGGTATGCATGCATGTGTATGTATGTATTTATATTCATGTGTGTTGGTATTTATTTAAGTATGCATGTATGTCGGTGTATGTGTATACTTGTATACATATGTATGCGGGTGTACACGTATGTTTATGCGTGTATATTATGGAGTGTATACGTGTACGAGGGTATGTTCGTGTGGGTTCCTGTATTTGGTTGCGTGTTGCAGTATTTCAGATTCGTTTGGTGAGATCCGGACCGTTGCAGGAGATCCGAACCCGATTCAGATTCGTGCCGTTGTGGACCCGATACAATGGTGATTCGAAGACCGAACCATGGGATAATTTGAAGATCAGTACCAGTTCGTACAGTGAAGACTGAAAAACACCTAGAGGGGGGGTGAATAGGTGTAAGTGCTAATCTAAGAAACTAAATGCAAACTAAGTGCGCTAAATGCGGAAGCTAATGCAAATTATGCACAAACTAATACAATACAACAAGTGTAGCCGAATTCCCCTTGCGAGGCTCTGGACTAACTCCCTTGATTCCCCTTGAAATGGGTTGAGGCGCTATGTGAAGCTCTTGTTGGATGAGTACAAGTTAGGCACACACACACAAGCAATCCAAGCAATATGAAATATGTGCACACACAATCAAGCCAAGCAATCAAGGATAAATTACAATATGAAAGATGCAAGGCAACACAAGCAATGTATATAATATGAATGCTATGAAAGTATGATGCTTTGCACAAATGTAAAGAGAGAGAGTTAGAGAGACAATGGATCAAAACGCAAACACCAAGATATGTTTCGAGGTTCGAGCACCTTGCTCTACATCCCCGCCTACACCACCGTGTAGGATTTCCACTATCTCAACTCCCACCGAGGGAACCTCTACCGAAGAGGATTTCTACAACTCAAGGAGTACCGAACTCCTCTCTCAATACAAACCACAACACCTCACACTAGAGGTGTCAACCAACAACCACACCTCTACCTAAGAGGCTTACAAACACAATCCCAATCACCTCACACTTGAGGGATCCAAACCAATACCACTCCGATCACCTCTACCGAAGAGGGATTCACAAATAAAAGGAGGGTTACAACACAAGAGGTTTACAACAACAACCTCAAACACTTCTCTTTCTTTCTTCTCTTTTCTTTTCCACAAAAACAAGATCCTAATAGTTTAGGATAGAAGATATGGCTCAAGTGTGGAAACTAAGTGTTTTTGGAAACAAGCAACAAAGAAAAACTACTTGGGAAATCTCTTGTATATGATAGAAAATGAAAGACCAAATCAAAATCCCAAAACCTAGTTTTCTTTGATTTTCCAAAAACCCAAAAACAAATAAGATGAAATCTTTTTAGCTTAAAACCCTTTTAAAAACTCTTTTAAACTCTTCAGAAAACTGAAAATTTTTAGCTCAAAAATTCTTGTCCAAAACAATGGAGAAATGGGGTATATATAGCCCCTAGGAAAAACTAACCGTTAGGCTGATGTGGCAGTCTGACCAACTGCCGGTCGACCGGCCCGGTCGACCGCCAACGGTCAAAAATGTGACCGTTGGGCAGCAGCGGTCGACCGGTCCGGTCGACCGAAAATTCCCGAGAGCAGAGCTCTCAACTCGGTCGACCGGTCCGGTCGACCGGCTCTGTGCCTAACAGACGTGCACGTCTGTGCACGTCGGTCGACCGGATCGGTCGACCGGCCCTTGGTGCGGTCGACCGGAACGGTCGACCGACCAGCCTGTCAGCACAGTCCAGGTCAGAAAAATTTGGAAAAATATTTTCTAAAAAATCTTTTATCTCTTTTAAAAATACCATAAAAATTGTTTTATCATTTTATGTTGAAACATAAACATGTGATAAAAATTTCAAGACATATATCAATCATATCAATTCATTTTTGTGTCTTGCCAATTTTATCAAAAACAAAACTTGTATTTTGTCAAACTTGATTTTTCCAAAACATGAATAGGGATATCAAAATAAGTTTGTTTACCAAGTTAAAGCATGTATGTATAAATAGAAAACATCTACTATACATATACCATATGTAAACTTGTTTTGATAAACTATTCATGAAAACCAAAACTCAATCATAAAACGTGTGTGATTTGTGCACTTGAGCATATCAACTATACTAAGCTTTACAAATGGATCTAAAACACAAACTCTAAACTAGATACCTAAGTCTTCTTGACGATCTTCATCTTCAAGTAGACTTGCTCCAAAACTCCGTGATTCTCCAAGTGCAAAGGTATGATCTTTAAGCTTTGGCACCGGAATCATCATGAATAGCTTCTAATCATCTTGTTGAAGCTAATCACCAACTAATATCCTGTTAATGATCTGAAACTTAGAAACACAAGAATATTAGTAAACATAACTACATGAGTGTTGATCATCATCAAAACTAGAGTGGAAGGCCATTGGGCCAACAATCTCCCCCTTTTTGATGATGACAAAACTCATGGAGTTATATATGCATGGATTAAAGATAAGCTTCAAAGAAGCTCCCCCTTAACTCATGCATAGGGATAAACAATAAATATATGCAATGAATATTAAACATGAAACATGCATATGCATAAACAATAAATGGTTCTAGATATCAAATGGAATATTCAAAACAAAATAAGCTCTAGATACCAATTACAAAGCAAACTCTATAAATCAATTAAACTTAATATTCTTGAGATTAAAACATAATATATGCATAAACATAAGCATGCATATAAAACTTAATATTCTTGAGATTAAAACATAATATATGCATAAACATAAGCATGCATATAAAACTTCATAAATCTTTCTCCCCCTTTTGTCAATCATCAACAAAGGGGTAAACAATCAAAAACCATAGATAAAATGAGGGGTAAAAATCTTTCTCCCCCTTTTTGTCAATCAAAACAATGCAAACAATGTTCTCCCCCTTTTTGTCTAAAACAAAAAATAAGGTCAATAAGGGGTGACCACAAACATGATATCAATTAAAAAAAATATGTCAATGAAGTATCTTGATACCAATAAACAAGGATCAATATATGTTATATGCTATATACATTCATGAAGAGGAAGACGCTAAGTTAGCTTCCCTACACATATGCATTACATGAAGAAAGGATGACAAGCCCCAATTCACATAACACATATTATGTAATGCATAAGAGGAGATGTGAAGCTCCCCCTACACACGTATATCATATAAAGAAGAGTTGTCAAGCTCCTCAATTTATAATATACTCAACATGAATCTATATGTAAGAGAGATGTTAAGCTCTCCTTGCATATAGGAAATACAAATCAAAACTTTGAATATTTTCTTTAAACAACATTTTGAAAATACCCATTGTAATTAATATAAGTCTTGAATTCTCAAAACATGAATCTTGAAACCAAAACAAATTTTGAATTTCTTAAATATGATACCAATTGTAAATATTTTACCAATTGAAAAGATTTTACATAGAAACATTGATACCAATTGTAAGAATTGTTCATTTTAAAAACATATAAACAAGAAGATCAAATACAAATCATCATATGTTTAAAATAACAACTTTTAATCATAAAGAGTGGGAGTACAAATACCAATTGAAATACAAAATCAAATTTTCTCCCCCTTTATGAAATACAAACTAAAGTCATGCATAGTCTTGATAACAATTTAAAAGTAATCAATTTAAACAAAATTGAAACTCAAGCACTAGCATAAACACAAACATATATATGTATGAAAAATAGATACCAATAGAAATTGATATACTTGGAATTTAAAGCATACATACATACAAAACATATATGAGTATACAAGAAGATCAAAATGATACCAATTGAAAGAGTTCAATGATACCAATTGATATAACAATAAGTTCAAGTGTATACATCATATTATCTACCACCCAATCATAATTCAAGTTTTAAAGATTTTCAATTTATGGCATACATGAACATGATCTCCCATCCTACCGCCCTTTATGGTAGGGTTTTCAAAGATAGATTTGAAAATGTAGTTTGTTTGAAAATCTCTACCAAAGTGAAGAACATCGCAACTAGTTAAATGGAAAACTTGTTAACTAGTACGAAATCCTTCAAGTAAGGAATAAAACAAAATAGTTTTTCATGAAGTAAGAAATCCACATAATAATCAACACTCTAATCCAATTAAGCATAAATATGTCTCATGAAAAACAAAACATGAGCAAGCAATAGATGTGAGTGTACAAATAAAGTGTGAATATCATAATCATGAAAATATTTTCATTAAGCTCAATTAATCCTTAAAACACGAAATCATCAAAACTATCTAATCTTCAAGGCATATGTATGTCTAATACAAACTAAAGTATACATACATATCCAAAACATAACGAGTCCACAAAATATATGCATGAAGGCACGTGGCTCAAAAAGGATACTCATGTATAGTCAATAGTTTGGATAAGATGGACATATACACGAAGTTAAATATTGACACAATAAACATGACAATCATGAAAACATGAAAAGCATGAAAAGTATGAAAATTTAGCTTTTCATTAAAACAATTTGATACCAATTCTTTTCAAGGTATATGTATGATTTGTCAACACAAGAAGTATACATACATATCCCTTAAACACACTTTGAGTCCATAATAGATATTTGCATGAAAGGCAAATGACTCAAGGGGTATACATGTATATCTTCAAGTTTGGCAAAATACACATATACATGAAATGAAAACTCATAAAAACAAATACCAAAAATAGAATACAAGTTTAAAATGTATGAATCATCAAAACTAGACTATACTAGCACATCTAATGGGAACAAACAAGCATTCAATCCCAAACATATATAGATTTGTTTGTGGCCCATTCTATGTACAAGTATATAACTAGTCTTAATGAAAACTAACACTTAACATATATTCAAAACATTAAGCATCAAAACAAATATAAAAGTCATCATGATAAAGCTAAAACATGATTACTATGTAAATTCACATGTATTAGATTCATGATGTACACTATAGCTTAAACAAAAGTGAGAACACTAAGGGCCTGTTTGTTTCTCCGCAAAACGCTGCAAAACCGCAAGTCGTAAAACTCTTTTCCATTTTCAGCTGTTTATTTCGTTGCAAAACATTTCGCAAAATACAACTCTCATTTCCCACTTGCAGTTGCTACAGTTAAATTTGTGGTCATATAAATCTCACTTTTACACTCAAATTTTCCCACTTGCAACCGCTACAATTAATTTTGTGGTCATGTAAATTCTACTTGTAATATATTCGTAGTGCCAAAGCAGTTACTTGATAATCAATATATAATTTAATATTATTAAATATTTAATATATTTAATATTTTTAATAGTGTTTAATTTCTTACCGAATTATTTTATACTGGTATTTTTTAGTTTTTTATTATTTTTAAGATTGTTTTAATATTTACTATTTTATTATTTTAATTTAATATATAATTTAATATTGTTATTTAATACTTTATTATTTATTAATATTTACACCAATTTTTTTAATATTTTATTTAAATTTAATATTTTATTAATATAACAATAATGTGTTTTTATATAAAATTATTATATATTTAATTTATTTATTTCTTAATATAAATAATTACTTTATTAATATTATAATATACTTTAAAATTATATTAATATTTTATTATGTTAATATTGTAATAATTCATTATAATAATATCATAATAATATTTCATTATTAAATTTATAATTATATTTTACTTTGTTAATTTTATATTTTTATAATATTACGATATTATTATCATAAAATTTAATATTATAATAATCTTAAGTATTTTATAATATTATAATATTATAACTATATTTATTATTTTCTTAAGATTTTTTTAATATTTATGTTTTATTAGTATCCTTAAAATTTTATTCAGTTTCTTTAGATTTTCTTAAAATTTTATAATTACTTATTTAGTTAATATTGTAGTAATATTTTACTAATTTTACTAATATTTTATTAATATTATTGTTATAAATAAAATATTAAGATTATTAATTTTTATATCAAATTTATTAATACAATTTAATTTGTAATAGTAGATTTAATTTAATAGTATTTATAATATTTAAATTACTGCTACAGTTAATTTTGTGGTCAACTTTTCCACTTACACTTTTACATTACCAACCAAACACCGTAAAACACAATATACTTTATCATTTACACTTTCACTTTATCAACCAAACACCGTAAAACACAATATACTTTTCCATTTACACTCCACTTTATCAACCAAACACCGTAAAACACAATATATGTTCTCTGCTGCAGTTCATTTTTTCCATTCTCATTTTACGACTTACGACTTGCGACGTTTTGCAACGAAACAAACAGGCCCTAAGTATGATTCAAATAAGCATGTGTGTCTCAAATACTATACATGTATGTCAAGGATCTAATAAACATGGAATGAACATACTAATCCATAGACATCAAAAACATGCTATAATCAAAGATGAAATATAAAGCATGTAAACAAATAATAAGGAGTTAGGAATTGTTACCAAAACTTAGAAGGCAACCTCCTTGTCTCCAAAACTTGGTGGTCCTCTCCACCATCTCTTCCCTTGAAAGTGATGCATCCATAGATTTCCTTTAAGTCCGGAACGCATCCACTCCAAGGTGTCATCACTCTCACGTCATGTGAGAGCCCACACCTACATCAAAAATAATAGGAGGGGTGGTCTTTGGTACCCATACCTTCTTGTTGGGTCCATGGGGGTTAGTCCCTTCTCTAACCCAAACAAAGTTCTTTGCTAAATTTGGAGTATGTAATCTATCATAGCAAAATTTAGTAAGGTGGCCCTTACGTCCACAATGTGTACAAGTGTACACATGAGCATACATGTGTTGATGGTGTCGTGTGGAGCATGTGTATGCCGTGATGGGTGTGCATGCATAAAGGATGGAACTTGTTTCTTTCGAACCAAGGATTCCAATCGTGTGTGGTTCATGGCACATTGGCTCATAGTGGAGCCCAAACAATCTACCTTCTTCTTTAACATGCAAATATCATCAATAATTTTAGAAGAAGAGGTACATGCATTAGGTAGACTAGATGAAGAAGCTACACTAGCATGGCAAACATGTGCATCAATTTTATTTTGCAAAACAATGTTTTTCTCTAAACATACATTTAAATCATTAGAAATAGAAATGATTTTATTTTTCAAAGCAACATTCTCCTTTAAAACAAAATCAACTTTAGAAGACAAATTTTCATTTTTCTTCAAAAGAGTTTCACAATCATTTTTAGACTTTAAAAATTTATTTTCTTTTAAAGCAAGTTCCAATTGAGATCTCAATGAATCCCTTTCATTATAGACCTCAACTTTCTCTTGCAAAACACAATCAAGTCTAGAGTGCAAACATTTATTTTCTTTTTCAATATCTAGACTTTTCTTTTTCAAAATTTTATACTTCTCAATTAATTTTTCACACACAATAGATAGTTCTTCATTTAAAGCATGGGGATCAACAAAATCATTTGAAGAACTAGCACAATCATTACTATCATAGTGGGGTTCCGAATGTACCTCAAGGGAGTCATTCCCTTGGACCATGAAGCATTGAGAATCGGATTCTCCACTAAATTCCTCCGGTTGATTTGGCACTTGAAGCTCCGAGGTGGTGGTGGTTGTCAATTTGTTCCACACTGCAAAAGCGGAATCAAGATTAGAAACACGTAAAAGATAGTCTTTAGGTAAAGTGCTTCTAATGGCCTCTAGGGCTTGTGCATTGGCCCCTATATGATTGCAATCACTAAGATAACATCTCTTGGTGGCGGCAAGAAAGACATGCAAACCTAGGGTTTTTAGGTACATGGACATCCTATACTTCCAAACATCAATGTTGGAAGGGTCAAAGCTAGGAGGGGTCATGAAGTCCATGGTAAACTATATATGAATGTGCAAACAAACAAATGCAAATGAGATTAGTAAGCAAATGGATCACTCCTAGGATGTTAAGCCTAAGTATCAGGAGCACTAGCTCTGATACCAATTGAAAAACACCTAGAGGGGGGTGAATAGGTGTAAGTGCTAATCTAAGAAACTAAATGCAAACTAAGTGCGCTAAATGCGGAAGCTAATGCAAATTATGCACAAACTAATACAATACAACAAGTGTAGCCGAATTCCCCTTGCGAGGCTCTGAACTAACTCCCCTTGATTCCCCTTGAAATGGGTTGAGGCGCTATGTGAAGCTCTTGTTGGATGAGTACAAGTTAGGCACACACACACAAGCAATCCAAGCAATATGAAATATGTGCACACACAATCAAGCCAAGCAATCAAGGATAAATTACAATATGAAAGATGCAAGGCAACACAAGCAATGTATATAATATGAATGCTATGAAAGTATGATGCTTTGCACAAATGTAAAGAGAGAGAGTTAGAGAGACAATGGATCAAAACGCAAACACCAAGATATGTTTCGAGGTTCGAGCACCTTGCTCTACATCCCCGCCTACACCACCGTGTAGGATTTCCACTATCTCAACTCCCACCGAGGGAACCTCTACCGAAGAGGATTTCTACAACTCAAGGAGTACCGAACTCCTCTCTCAATACAAACCACAACACCTCACACTAGAGGTGTCAACCAACAACCACACCTCTACCTAAGAGGCTTACAAACACAATCCCAATCACCTCACACTTGAGGGATCCAAACCAATACCACTCCGATCACCTCTACCGAAGAGGGATTCACAAATAAAAGGAGGGTTACAACACAAGAGGTTTACAACAACAACCTCAAACACTTCTCTTTCTTTCTTCTCTTTTCTTTTTCCACAAAAACAAGATCCTAATAGTTTAGGATAGAAGATATGGCTCAAGTGTGAAAACTAAGTATTTTTGGAAACAAGCAACAAAGAAAAACTACTTGGGAAATCTCTTGTATATGATAGAAAATGAAAGACCAAATCAAAATCCCAAAACCTAGTTTTCTTTGATTTTCCAAAAACCCAAAAACAAATAAGATGAAATCTTTTTAGCTTAAAACCCTTTTAAAAACTCTTTTAAACTCTTCAGAAAACTGAAAATTTTTAGCTCAAAAATTCTTGTCCAAAACAATGGAGAAATGGGGTATATATAGCCCCTAGGAAAAACTAGCCGTTAGGCTGATGTGGCAGTCTGACCAACTGCCGGTCGACCGGCCCGGTCGACCGCCAACGGTCAAAAATGTGACCGTTGGGCAGCAGCGGTCGACCGGTCCGGTCGACCGAAAATTCCCGAGAGCAGAGCTCTCAACTCGGTCGACCGGTCCGGTCGACCGGCTCTGTGCCTAACAGACGTGCACATCTGTGCACGTCGGTCGACCGGATCGGTCGACCGGCCCTTGGTGCGGTCGACCGGAACGGTCGACCGACCAGCCTGTCAGCACAGTCCAGGTCAGAAAAATTTGGAAAAATATTTTCAAAAAAATCTTTTATCTCTTTTAATAATACCATAAAAATTGTTTTATCATTTTATGTTGAAACATAAACATGTGATAAAAATTTCAAGACATATATCAATCATATCAATTCATTTTTGTGTCTTGCCAATTTTATCAAAAACAAAACTTGTATTTTGTCAAACTTGATTTTTCCAAAACATGAATAGGGATATCAAAATAAGTTTGTTTACCAAGTTAAAGCATGTATGTATAAATAGAAAACATCTACTATACATATACCATATGTAAACTTGTTTTGATAAACTATTCATGAAAACCAAAACTCAATCATAAAACGTGTGTGATTTGTGCACTTGAGCATATCAACTATACTAAGATTTACAAATGGATCTAAAACACAAACTCTAAACTAGATACCTAAGTCTTCTTGACGATCTTCATCTTCAAGTAGACTTGCTCCAAAACTCCGTGATTCTCCAAGTGCAAAGGTATGATCTTTAAGCTTTGGCACCAGAATCATCATGAATAGCTTCTAATCATCTTGTTGAAGCTAATCACCAACTAATATCCTGTTAATGATTTGAAACTTAGAAACACAAGAATATTAGTAAACATAACTACATGAGTGTTGATCATCATCAAAACTAGAGTGGAAGGCCATTGGGCCAACAAAGACTTGACGGCGATTCGGCTCCAAAACTGCATCATTTCATGTGAGTGTTTATTCTTGTGTATTTATCGTTGTCAGTATGCATTCACATGTTACTCTTATCACTTCATGTGATTTTCTGTTATATTTTACCAGTTTGATTACTTGTATTACTTCATGAGACATTTATGATTGTTCACTTTAACATAGTTGATAGGAGCTTGTATCAGTGTCATTTCATGTGTTGGTAGTTTGTCGCTGTGGGCTTAGGCGTAGTTTTGATACACTTTAGACTGTGACTTGACTCGGCTCAATCTTGAGGTAGATATAGTTTGTGTTAGAGATTAATGGTAGATTTTATGTGTATTAGTTATCAGATTTTGATGTCATGTATTTACTGATTATTTCCGACCGGAACACTTTTGGATATTGTGGACAAGTAGATATGACGTTTTTATATCGATATGAGATGGTTTAGAGATATCACAGATAATGGATCAGATGTGATTTGATGTCAGACATTTCTGGACTCGATGTTCTGTCACCAGGATATTAGTATTCTTGTTAGCTCTTACTAGTTGTTTATTATTCTAGATTCGGAGTTAGTTGCGAGGATAGTTGGACCGTGATTTGGATTGATCTTGAGTTGGAGATGATTTGGGATTTACGCTCTTTATAATAAAGCTTGATCTGCATTAAGATGAAATTGACGTAGCTAGATTTATAGTTTTGAGTATTTGAGATTTATTTAGATGATATTTTATTGATGTTGAGTATCAGAAGTAGATATTCTAGACTATATGTTGTTTGAGGATGATTCTCTTACTTTGTTATGATTTTGATATCTGTTGACTTAGTTGGTCTCGAGGATATACCATGTGCTTCATATTTAGTTATTGATTACTTCAGTTAATAGAGATTGAGCTTTTGTGATAGTGAGCTATTCGATATCGGTGATCTTATACTTCAGAGTTACCAGATAGCAGTTATTAGTTTATCAGTGATAGGTGAGACTAATCGTGGTGATCATATGATGTGTTCAGAGTTTATAGGAGTTGGTAGATATCTGTATTAGTTACCAGTTGTTAGTGACACCTTTGTGTTAGTGGTTATATCTCCAGTATCTTATTTCAGTTGTCAGATATTAGTTGTCAGCTACTCAGTTATCAGATATTAGTTGTCAGCTACTCAGTTGTCAGATATTAGTTATCAGCTACTCAGTTGTCAGATGTCAGATTATCAGCTAGTATTGACATCAGCAGTTGTTGGAGATATCAGTTACTATTACATATTAAATCACATTGATTGCTTATTAATAAAAGATATCATAACTCGGGGAACAGGAGTAATTACCTGATGATGCATGTCGTATATTTTGGAAGGACTTATTATGGTACCGAGTTGTGAGTTCCAACCATGGGGAACCAAGGTAGTACTGGCTACCTATTCAGTTGTCAGTTGTCAGGGCGATGCCGGAACGCCCTGACAACGGCGCCACACTAGTTGTCTTTTCATGTGGGGCTGTGGTCTCAGTTATTAGAGCCTTGCGGCTTGTTCTGATTTAGTGCCAGGGGTATTAGACTGTGGTACCGGGCATGCACGGTACTCTTCCAAAACACATGTACTATACTGGCAGGCAGTTACAATAACGATAAGTTTGTTTGATATGTGGGAAAACGGCTGTGGTATGGGACAAGCTAAGTACTACATTAGTTAGGTTAATTATAACCAACCAGACTAGTGACATATGCTAGGTTACACATCTTGATATCAGTTATTTGTTTATAGTTGTAATAGTTGTCTTTTATCTACACACATGTTGTTTTCGGTTATCCTTCAGTTGTCTGCTTATCATGTTATTTAGTTTTCTTATATTTGCAGTTATCTTGTTATTATTCTGTGAATATTGTTTATATGCACGAGCTCTCCCCTTTACCACACACTCACCAGGTCGCTTTCTGACGACCCTGGATTTGCACGTCCAGATATTGGACGCTTTGTTTTTATTTGTTCAAGTGTTTGTTGAGATCGTACGCTTTGCGAAGACCTGGAGTTTCTCCCTATCTGATTCGGGTATTCTTATATTTCTTGCCTTCACATTATTTTCAAATTCTCGTTATATCAGATTCAGTTGTTATTCCAGTCTTCATTTATATGATATCATGTGTGGATGCTTACATGAGATATTACAGTAATCATGATTTATTACAGTTGGGATTTATAGCTTGTTTCGGGTTACTTAAGGCTTAGCGCGTATACGCGAGGTATTTTCCTTAAGTATATGCGTCGCCGACTCGTGTCGCGTCTCCACTTCAGCGTATTTTGGGAAGCGGGGTGTAACAGGGTTTTCTTGGTATCAGAGCCTAGGTTTTCGACTTGCGATCTTGATTTTTGAGTTTTGTTTCGCAAGATGACCTAGATCATACCGATACTTGAAATGAGCTATAGATACACTGTAATATGCATATACTATCCATAATGATATTCAGTCCATTTGGAATTGTTCGTCCTTCTTATGGAAATCCTTATCTTTGATCTTTTGATATCCTTGATCTCTACTCTTCTTTTAGAGTGATCTGGATTTTCATTTTGCTTCTCGTCCTCCTTCTCGAGTCTATTTCTTGACTTTGTCTCTTGAGATTGGTTACTCCTTGTTGAAGTCAGTAGCAGAAGTCAGAGTAGCGCAGCGAAAGCATGGTGGATTTATGATGTGCAGAGAAGCGACGTGAAGTTTGTTTGTTTACTTTTTTGATTTTGAATTCTTTTTACTATTCCCTGCCCTATTGAATTTCAGGGATGAAATTTTTATAAGGTGGGTAGAATGTAATATTCTTAGTTAGTAATACTGTATTTTTATTTTTTCAAAAGTATTTATTTTGATTTACTGATTATTTTATTATTAATTATTAACTTGATTTAATAACTTATTGCATTACTAAATAAATAAATTATTTTGGAATATTAAATGGTAATTTGGCTTTACATATAATTACCAATATTTCTTATCAGTATTTTTAATTACTTATTACTATTATTTCTATCAATATTATTATTAACTGATATTACTAGTGGCAGTTATTACTATTATTATTCTTCCATTATGATTATTATTTATCATTATTAATAGTATTATAATTATTACTAAGTGTGATTATTATCATTTGTTAATATTATTATTTAGTTAATGTTATTATTATTATTTGGTTTACTATTATTATTACTAATTATTTATTATTGTTACTATTATTTATTATTATTTGTTTTTAGTAGTAGTATTATTCCTTCTCCTTCTTATTCCTATTCTCTCTACCCATTACCCTATAGCTCATGATCCTATACCCAATAGTATCAACTTCAACCCGAACCCAATTAGACCCAAACCCACTACCCAATATCCATTAACCTATTAATCCTATTATCTCACAACCCATTAGCATTTACACAAACCCAATCAACCCAAAACCTATTACCTATTAACCCTATATCTAATCTCCTATGTAAACCCAATTACAATCCTAAACCTAATCTTTTCCTTCTCTTCAACATCACAGCCGCATCACCACCTCCATCACCATCATCACATCTCCGTCGAGCCGTGTGCGCCTCCTCGTCGCCGGAACTCCGCCGGAGCACCCCAACCTTCACCCCGGACCATCTCTCCATCCCCGGCTATCCTCCACCTTCTCCAGTATCGAAATCCGACCATGGAAGCCCCGAGCACAACTCCCCTTGGCTGGCCTTGGCTGCTCCTCCTCTCCCCTTGGCGCTCATCACCAGCAGATGGCAGCCCAGGCCGACCCTTCTGTAGCAGGCCACACAACCGCCCCTTGCCCAGGCCGTGGCAACAGCAGGACCCCAAGCCTGGATCCCCATCTATTCCTCCAAGGCCTTCTCCTTTTCCATGGCTTTTCACCCACGTATAGCAGATCCTGCCGAGCCCCTTGCAGACTCGCGCAAGAACCCCAGCAGTGCCAACAACAGCCCGTGCACTAGGCCCCTTTCCACGGCAACATCCAGCGGCAGCCCACGCGTCAGCACTCCATTGGCCGAGCTCCACCTGCATCTCCTCCACCATGTGTGAGCCCCCTCCTCTCTCTTCATATAATTGAGGTATACATGGGTGTTATATAATTGCATGGGTTTCATGTGTGGGAGACGTCTTACTCCAAGCCATTTTCCGTCTCTCCGTGGGTCGCCATTGATCACTGTTGGTGAGCGTGAATGCACCCACGCCCTTCACGACGATATTCTCTATCCAACGACATCGTCCGCGGCCCCCGACGCCTCCGCCAGAGCCTCCGTCGGTGCGCCGCAAGTCGCCCCGAGGTTAGTGTTATATTTATTTGTGTAGGGGTATAAGTGTAATAATGTGAAAGTTTATTAAATGTGTAAGGGTAATATTGTAATTATTGGGAAGTGTATGTGTGTGTTTGCATGTGTGCGTAAGTGTGCTTGGTACATGATGTATATGCATGGATGGGTGTGTATGTATATGCATGTGTGGGATTATTCTTGTGTGTGAGTATATAAGTATATATATGTATGTATATATGTACGTATATACATGGGTGTATACGCGTGTGTATGCATGTATTTATGCATGGATGTGTGCATGGGTATGTATATTATATATATATATATATATATATATATATATATATATATATATATATATATATATATAATATGTATGTAAGTGTGGGTATGCATGCATGTGTATGTATGTATTTATATTCATGTGTGTTGGTATTTATTTAAGTATGCATGTATGTCGGTGTATGTGTATACTTGTATACATATGTATGCGGGTGTACACGTATGTTTATGCGTGTATATTATGGAGTGTATACGTGTACGAGGGTATGTTCGTGTGGGTTTATGTATTTGGTTGCGTGTTGCAGTATTTCAGATTCGTTTGGTGAGATCCGGACCATTGCAGGAGATCCAGACCCGATTCTGATTCGTGCCGTTGTGGACCGATACAATGGTGATTCGAAGACCGAACCATGGGATGATCCGTAGATCAATACCGGTTCGTACAGTGAAAACCAGATGGCAATTCGGTTTCGAAACCGCATCATTTCATGTGAGTGTTTATTCTTGTGTATTTATCGTTGTCAGTATGCATTTACAAGTTACTCTTATCATTTCATGTGACTTTCTGTTATGTTTTACCAGTTTGATTACTTGTATTACTTCATGAGACATCTATGATTGTTCACTTTATTTACGTAGTTGATAGGAGCTTGTATCAGTGTCATTTCATGTGTTGGTAGTTTGTCGCTGTGGGCTTAGGCGTAGTTTTGATATACTTTAAACTGTGACTTGATTCGGCTCAATCTTGAGGTAGATATAGTTTGTGTTAGAGATTAATGGTAGATTTTATGTGTATTAGTTATCAGATTTTGATGTCATGTATTTACTGATTATTTCCGACCGGAACACATTTGGATATTGTGGACAAGTTGATATGACGTTTATATATCGATATGAGATGGTTTAGAGATACCACAGATAATGGATCAGATGTGATTTGATGTTAGACATTTCTGGACTCGATGTTCTGCCACCAGGATATTAGTATTCTTGTTAGCTCTTACTAGTTGTTTATTATTCTGAATTCGGAGTTAGTTGCGAGGAAAGTTGGACCGTGATTTGGATTGATCTTGAGTTAGAGATGATTTGGGATTTACGCTCTTTATAATAAAGCTTGATCTGCATTAAAATGAGCTTGACGTAACTAGATTTATAGTTGTGAGTACTAGAGATTTATTTAGATGATATTTTGTTGATGTTAAGTATCAGAAGTAGATATTCTAGACTATATGTTGTTTGAGAATGATTCCCTTACTTTGTTATGATTTCGATATCTGTTGACTTAGTTGGTCTCGAGGATATACCATGTGCTTCATGTTTAGTTATTGATTACTTCAGTTAATAGAGATTGAGCTTTTGTGATAGTGATCAATTCGATATCGGTGATCTTATACTTCAGAGTTACCAGATAGCAGTTATTAGTTTATCAGTGATAGGTGAGACTAATCGTGGTGATCATATGATGTGTTCAGAGTTTATAGGAGTTGGTAGATATCTGTATCAGTTACCAGTTGTTAGTGACACCTTTGTGTTAGTAGCTATATCTCCAGTATCTTATTTCAGTTGTCAGATATTAGTTGTCAGCTACTCAGTTGTCAGATATTAGTTGTCAGCTACTCAGTTGTCAGATATCTGTTGTCAGTTGTCAGATATCAGATTATCAGCTATTATTGTCATCAGCAGTTGTTGGAGATATCAGTTACTATTACATATTAAATCATATTGATTGCTTATAAATAAAAGATATCACAACTCGGGGAACAGGGGTAATTACCTGATGATGCATGTCGTATATTTTAGAAGGACTTATTATGGTACCGAGTTGTGAGTTCCAATCATGGGGAACTATGGTAGTACTGGCTACCTATTTAGTTGTCAGTTGTCAGGGCGATGCCTGGATCGCCCTGACAACGGTGCCACACTAGTTGTCTTTTCGCGTGGGGCTGTGGTCTCAGTTATTAGAGCCTTGCGGCTTGTCCTGGTTCAGCGCCAGGGGTGTTATACCGTGATACCGGGTATGCACGGTACTCTTCCAAATCACATGCACTACATTGGCAGGCAGTTACAATAACGATAAGTTTGTTTGATATATGGGAAAACGGCTGTGGTATGGGACACAACTAAGTACTACATTAGTTAGGTTAATAATAACCAACCAGACTAGTGACATATGCTAGGTTACACATCTTGATATCAATTGTTTATTTATAGTTGTAATAGTTGTCTTTTATCTACACACATGTTGTTTTCGGTTATCCTTCAGTTGTCTGCTTATCATGTTATTTAGTTATCTTATATCTGCAGTTATCTTGTTATTATTCTGCGAACATTGTTTATATGCACGAGCTCTCCTCTTTACACACACACTCACCAGGTCATTTTTTGACGACCCTGGATTTGCATGTCCAGATATTGGACGCTTTGTTTCTATTGTTCAGGTGTTCGTTGAGACGTACGCTTTGCGAAGACCTGGAGTTTCTCTCTATCTGATTCCGGTATTCTTATCTTTCTTGCCTTCACATTATTTTCAGATTCTCGTTATATCAGATTCAGTTGTTATTCCAGTCTTCATTTATATGATATTATGTGTGGATGCTTATATGTGTATTGCAATAATCATAATTTATTACAGTTAGGATTTATAGCTTGTTTCGGGTTACTTAAAGCTTAGCGCGTATATGTGAGGTATTTTCCTTACATATATGCGTCGCCGACTCGTGTCGCGTCTCTACTTCAGCGTATTTTAGGAAGCGGGGCATGATTGTATGCTCAGATATGGAGTACCATCCAAAGATAGTAACACAGGAACATTATCTTCTTGATATCCGGAAATTAGGCCTCCGAAGGGGTATGATCATTCTACAATACAAATCAGGTAAGATCTAAACATAACTCAGTAATTTCTATTATGAAATATATGCAATTACATTTCATTAAGTTTCATTATGTCGTTACATCTGACAAATAGAATACATGAAATCATTTATATTCTTGAGTCTACACTTTTGAAAAAGAGATACAAGAGATCCAGAAACTTATTATGCAGCTATGTCTAGACCTCTAATACAAGAGCAATGATTTGTTCATCGGAGGAGATCTCTAGGAAGCAGCCAACCGCTATGACTCCTGAGCAGAAAACCATATGCCTCGACAATAGCTCACACGCCTTCAAGGCAGCTGACTAGTACCGCTCACCATGACAGTCCCAAAGAAGCCTTTCAAGAGCAAGACAGTAACATCTGACCAGATGGACTCTGGCAAAACATCCCAGAAGGAGAAAGAAGCATTTCTCCATTTTGGTGTTAAGGAAGAGGATCAGGCTCCAGAGTGAGAAGCAATTTGCCAGCACACCTAACCAAAGAGCCCCCTCTCTTCCCCCTCGTACGCCCTATATGGAGGGAGGGTCAAATTCTTTAAACGATCCTTAGCGCCTAAAAAATGGGCGACTCGGAACCAGATCATAGGTTCTAGTCGAAGCACACCACCAAGCAACCATTCCCGACGGCAAAGTCTTGTCACAACGACTGATATATTGTGACAGGCTCATTTTAACGACTGACATGTTACGCCAATCATACTTCCAAACAACTAGGACTCGACCACCATCCTCATCACCTTTCCTTTCTCCATCTGATGAAGAGGAGAAAAGGATACATGGCAACTCAGCAAGACAATAGAGGAGGAGTTTAGAGACAGATTTCTCAGAGGGAGGCTACTTTCACCCCAAGGATCCAGCCTATTTATATATAGAGGAGGAGGAGCCAAACTGTCTCCAGCTCAAAATTCTTGTTCCGCGAAAAGTCGGTCCACATCCTGAGATTTTCGGTCAACCAAAAAGACATAATATCAACTGATGCTCCCCAACGATCTCTGTCATCATGGCACCGGGATCCAAAGAGACGCAAATTATAAATTTCAAGGAACCAAATCGATCGGCATGCTATCTGTCAGCCAGCAGCGCTATCTCCAAGTTAACCCAGAAGAATTCATATTAATGATCCAGATCTTTCCCTGTCCACGAGTATCAAGATGAGCTTGAGGCGCTAAAGAATCTCTCATCAAATCCATCTCCTGACTTCTCTTTCGCACTAACAAGCGAAAGAGCGGGGGGCATCTGTAGCTGTCAAAGTTTGACCTTCACAGGATGATGACATTTGTCCTAACAGCCAGGAGCCTCCGTCACTTCAGAGCCTCCAGAAGTCACTCTTCTCCCTAAGGACTCTTCCATCCCACAGCTTTAATACTCTCAACCATTTGGAGCTCTCCCATTCCAGAGACTTAAGTTCCACACAAGATAACTTTGGCAACAGATCATCCCTGATCTCCGCCTTCAGTTACATCACGACAACAGATCATCCCTGATCTCTGTATTTAGTTACACAGTCTGATCTTCCACCACGTTCATAATGTGAAACACCTTCCAACCGAACAGTTATGGATAGAGGCAGATTTCTCTGAATGCAATCCCAACAATCACGACTGTTATAACAAATCTCAATGTGCATATCATGCAGTTATGAGGATCACACCTGTACCATCTGCCCCTATACACGCGATTAATCAAGAATAAACAAACCTTCTCCTCTAGCAAAAAGGGGCTTTCTTCTTCCTTTTTATAAAAGAAAGCCCCGTACTAAGACTCTAGCATATAATTCATGTAAATCCTGTAACCAGTAGATTATAGTGGTTTCTCCTCCTCCTCCCCATGGGTTTTTTCTCGGTTTGGGTTTGCATGTAAAATCTTTGTATATCTCTCTCTTTCTGTGTTATGAATTACTTTTTATTTACTTTTATTTACACATCTCTACTTTGCTACTCTCGCTTGTGGTGTGGATTGTCCGTCCTATCCAACGCGGCAGAAAATCTCTACCATACAAGTCTACATGATTTTATTTTTATCATGAGTATAATTTACATAAGATTATTCAATTATGTATAGATATATAAAATGTTTCTAGGAAAAAAACAAAAGAAAACAAATTTCGAGCGATTATTTCTAACTTGTATTTGATTCTCCTTATGCTTAATTAGTTGGCCCTCCTTAATATATGTCACCCTACCGCATTCACTCTAGCATCTCATGTAATTAAAAAGTTTATAATTTAAAGAGGCTAAATTGCACTAAAATATCTCAAAGTTTTACTAATGTTACATTTGTATACCTTTTATTTTTTCCCATGGACTTAAATATCATATTCTTTATTTTTTCACTCAATATTCATACAACAATAACTAAGCCATTTGCCCAAGTATTTGGGGGTAGCCTACATGAACCAAAGAGAATTACGCCGGATCGGGTACATGGATCAGCTTTTTTCACTCATTCCTATCGAGCAATATGCCTTTACTAAGACCTTTAGCCTCTATATCTTGTCGTATTACCTCCATCCATGTTTTCTTCGGTCTCCCCTGTGCTCTTTGAACTTGCCCTAATTTGATACGCTCTACTCACCGGACTAGCGCATCTGTAGGTCTACGTTGCATATGACCAAACTATCGTAGGCGGTTTTCTCTCATCTTCTCTTCTATAGAGCTTACGCCTATCTTAGTACGAATATCCTTATTTCTCACCTTATCTTTCCTCGTGTTACCACACATCCAACGTAACATGCGCATCTCTACTATACTTATCTTCTGGGCATGATATCTCTTTATAGCCCAACATTTCATGCCATATAACAAAACTGGCCTAATAGCAGTCCGATAAAACTCTCTCTTCAGTCATAACAGAATATTACAATCACATAAATCTCCTGTTGCGCTCCTCCATTTCAACCAGCCGGCTTGGATCCTATGGTTGACATCACTATTGATCTCCCCATCCTTTTGGATAATAGAATCCAAGTACTTAAAATGATTGCTTATCGGTATTTCATGATATCTAGTGTCACAATATTATAATCTCGGATTCCCTGTTTACTGAATTTACACTCCATATACTCTGTTTTGGTCCTACTTAAACCTCGAGATTCTAGAGTTTGCCTCCATAACTTAAATTTTGCATTTACCCAAGCTCTCGTTTCATCGACTATGATAATATCATCAGCAAATAGCATACATCACCGTATTTCATCCTAAATAGCTCTAGTAAGCTCATCCATCACTATGACAAATAAGAATGGACTCAATGCAGATCCTTGATGCAATCCAATTGTGATAGAAAAATCACTTATTGTGCCTCCACAAGTTCTTACATTTTTCACTACTCTATCGTACATGTCCCAGATTATGTCAATATATTTGACGGGGACTCCCTTTTTCATCAATGTCCACCATAACACCTCTCTTGGCACCTTATCATAAGCTTTTTCTTAATCAATAAAGACCATATGTAAATTTCTCTTTCTCTCTCGAAATCGCTCTATAAGTTAACGAAGCAAATGAATAGCCTCTGTCGTCGATCGCCCCGGCATGAACCCAAACTGGTTCTCTGATATTTTAACATTATGCCTTAACATGTGTTCAATTACCCTTTCCCAAAGTTTCATAGTGTAACACATGAGTTTTATTCCACAATAGTTTGAACAACTCTGGATATCACCCTTGTTCTTATAGAGAGATATGAGGGTACTCTTGCTCCACTTATTTGACATCTTTTTAATTAGTCAGATCTTGTTAAAGAGGTTTGTCAGCCATCTCACGCCCACCTCTCCTAATCATCTCCATACTTCAATAGGAATTCCATCCGGACCAACAGCTTTCCTTGACTTCATCCTCTTCAAGGCCTTTTTAACTTCAAATTTGCTAATTCTGTGCATATAATTATGGTTTATATCTTGGCACTGAGTGGTAAGGCCATCCAAATCTTGAGTAGAACTACTATTGAACAATTTGTCAAAATACTCTCTTCATCTTTTTTAGATTTTTTCATCTCAAACTAAAACCTTCTGATTCTCATCTTTGACACACCTCACAGTACATAGTCTTTCTCTCCCTCATTCGAGCAATTATATATATATATATATATCCTTTTCAACCTCTTTGGTGTCTAACTTCTTATACACTCTTTGTACACTTTAACTCTTCAATTCTGAACAACTTTCTTAGCCTCCTTCTTAGCTAGCTTATACCTCTCAAAACTCACTCCATCACAATTTTTCTTCAAATCTCTGTAAGAGTTTTGTTTGATCTTAATGGCAGTTTTTACCTCTTCATTCCACCATGATGTATCCTTACATGGTGGAGCACCACCCCATAACTCACCAAGTATATTTTTAGTTACTCTTTTAATGTAACTAGCAATTTTGTTTTATGTTGTATTGAGATCATCTTGGGCTTTCTAATCTGCTTCATGTACTACTCGATTTACAAAAACTCCTTAGTTACCTTCTTTTAGCGACCACCACTTAATCTTAGGATCTAACTTTCGTTTAATCTTTCTAAATCTCCTTCTAATTTGGATATCAAAAATTAAGAGTTTATGTTGGGTTATTATACTTTCACCCAGTACTATCTTATAATCCATAAAACAACCTCTATCTACTTTCCTAGTTAAAAAGAAATCTATTTGGCTCGCACTTGATCCACTTCTAAAAGTGATCAGGTGGGACTCTCTCTCTCTCCCTAAACCAAGTATTCGCTAAGATCAAATCATAGGACAAAGCAAAATCTAAAATCGAGTTACCTGGTTCATTTCTTTCCCCAAAATCAAATCTTCCATGTACACTATCAAACCCATAATGACTAGTTCCTACATGCCAATTGAGGTCGCCGCCTATGAAAAGCTTTTCTCTAATGGGTATGCCTTACACTATCTCATCTAAATCCTCCCAAAATTGACGCTTACTAGACTCATCAAGTCCTACTTGTGGTGTATAGACACTAATAACATTAAAAATTTCCCTATCTAAAATAAGTTTAACTAGTAAAATCCTATCACCTTTTCTCCTAACCTCCACTACATTCTCGAGCAATTGTTTATCTATGATCACACCCACCCCATTACGATTTCTATCTCTACCACTATACAAAATTTTATAACTCCAAGGCTCTATAATTCTACCTTTTTCACCTACCACTTAGTTTCCTACACACACAAAACACTAACATTCTGTCTAACTATAGCATCAACTAACTCTACTAATCTACCTGTAAGAGAATTTATGTTCCATGATGCTAACCTAATTTTATATTCATGAGCTAACTTTTTTACTCTCATCCTCTCATAAAAGTGTGAGAACCCTTACTCATTTGACACCACATCCGGGTGCCGATGTGGCGCGTCATTTTTAGACGATGACCTAGCAACTCTTACCCACTTTTCACTACACCGGGCTCCGATGCAGTGCGTCCCTAAGTGGGGAACGTCCCAATGAAATTTAGTTCTTGGTTCATGTTCATAGTATGTGACAATATTTTATGTTGGCTGTCACAAGCCTACCACAATCTTTCTTTTTTATTCTGACTTGGGACACGCAGTGAAGAACGCCCTGGCAGAGTTTTTCACTCAACACTCATAGACAGTTAAAAAATAGGAAACATGTGAAGACGGAGATGCCCTTAAATGAAAACACTAGTTCTCACGGATTCTTTCACTAAGCCATCTCTTTGTCTGAAAAAAGAAAAGGAAAAAATATTGCAACTTTTCTACCTCTCACTTTAAGTGAAGATTCTCCAGCAATTTTCAATCCCTTGAGAGCGCTGATGGCATCGAAAACAGAGGGAATCGCCCTCATGTCGATGTATAATGATGAGGAGGAAGAGGAAGTAGAAGAACAGCAGCAACATCAAGAAGAAGATGATGGTAGCAAAACTCAAATCAATGAAGAAATGAATGACATGATGCTATTAAATAGCATGGCCGAGATGCTCCCAGATGCTGTTGTTGGAATATGAAGAATATTAATGTGAATCTTTGAGTTGAATTATGGCGAGATCCGTTGATCGAATCAATTGGATGATGGTTAGAGTGTGTTCTCCTTCCATTGGGGATGAACGTGGTATATTCACATGTTCAATTCCGACTTTGAATGAATGAGATATTCAAGTCTAAAGATTGCCTAATTCAAAGCCAAAATGGGACCAAAGGTAGCTAAAAGCATTTAGTCCCACATTGGCCATGGGATGGAAGCTCGTGGTGTATAAATAGAGAAAATTGAGAACAAAGGGCGTGCCCTTTGGGTACTTGGAGTTTTCGCACGCAATTGGGAGGGAACTATGCCCGCACATGCGCGCGCGCGCCGCTGGCGGCGGCCGGCTGGCGCCGGGCCGGGCTCGGGACCGGGCCTGGGTTCGGGTTTGGGTTCCCTACCCGGCCTGATTCTTTTTGAATCAGGTCTCACGGGTATGGGTTGCGAGCATACCCGATCCGCTACCCGAACCAAACCCGCTCCGCTCCGGATCCAAACCGCCCGCCAACGGCTGTCTGAAAACCGTCTGTGCGGTTGGGCGGTTGGACCGAACAGTTGCAACGGTTCAGTCCGAACCGCTGCAACTGTTGGAAAACAGCGGACCAAAATGCCCCTCCCGGAGCGCTATAAATAGCGCTCCGGTTTCTCTTTCTCAAACACACCAAAACCAAACGAGAAATAATCTCTCTCTCTCTGAGTTCTGAAGTAAGTTTCTGCGTTCTAAACTGGGAAGTGGAGTTCTTAAGCAACTTCCGGCGAGAAGTGGGAAAGTCAGTTTTCAAAGCGACTTCCAAAGAAGATTCTGCAAAATTCGTTCTAAAAGAGGGCTCAGAAAATTCAACAGATTCTTAATAGAATTGTTGTCTGAATCTGGGACTACTGAAGAAGAATATTCTTCAACCTTCCTTCCTCCTCTTCAGTGGGTGCTCCTCCAAAGTAAAGGCAAATATTCACCCGAAATTTGTTTTTGTCCCGCTGCTTCAACGATCCTGTGAAGGTACTGGTTGACTACGGTTCGACCGTACGGTGATTTGGTAGTGCTATCTAAATACCGTGAAGGAGTGTTGTATCTTGAGAGAACAGCGTCCAGTAACCCGTTAGCACCGGTGCGTGGGACGTAATTATCTTAAGGAGATTCGCTCTAAGCTTACCTCACTCCAAGTACTGTATAAGTGAATTAATTTCTTTATACAGGGGATATACTGATATTCAGTATATCGAGACTGATTTAGATTTAGTCTAATTGGTGTTTAACCAAGGAAGGAAATTGAAAGGTGGTTCTTAAATTAAGGAACGTTCTCTTGAACGGAAAACCTCCCACCTGATATTTGCCGACCTGGCCAATTAGATTGTTGATATTTCAGTGATCTTGAATAGTTGTCAGATTGATTCCTGTTAAGCAGAAACCAACAATCTTAAGACAATTAACCGTTATTGAAGTTACTTACTTCTGTTCTGCTTGAACTTGCAGAAAATGTTTGAGACTAATCAAGATAGCTCAAGCAAGGCACCAAACATGCAGCTACAAGCTTTGATGCCAACTCCACTTCCTAACCCGAAGCCAGAGAAGCCAGGAAAATTTGACGGCACAGAATTCAAGAGGTGGCAACAGAAGATGCTCTTCTACTTGACCACTCTTCATCTGGCCAAATTCCTGCAAGAAGATCCACCAGAACTCGGAACTGATCGGGACTCAGTCCTTGCAGTCGATGCTTGGACACAAGGTGACTTCCTTTGCTGAAATTATGTTTTAAATGGACTAGATGACTCTCTTTACAATGTCTACAGTCCTATCACAACGGCAAAGAAGTTATGGGCTAGTCTTGACAAGAAGTACAAGACTGAGGATGCTGGTACCAAGAAGTTCGTCGTAGGACGATTTCTAGAGTACAAAATCATGGACAGCAAGACTGTAATCAGTCAGGTGCAAGAGTTCCAACTTATCTTGCACGAGATAGAAGCCGAAGGTATGATTCTTCCTGAAACCTTTCAGGTTGCAACTATCGTGGAGAAACTCCCTCCTGCGTGGAGAGATTTCAAGAACTACCTGAAGCACAAGCGAAAGGAGCTGAAGTTGGAAGATCTCATTGTGAGGCTTCGAATCGAGGAGGACAACCGAAAGTCCGAGAAAAGGAGCAGCAAGAACTCCTACGAAGCAAAAGCCAATGTGATCGAAGACTCAAAGGGAAAAGCGTCTACTTCCAAAGGCTTAAAGCGGAAGAAGACTTCCCAGGGGTACAAAGACAAGGTCCAAGACGGCAAAAACATGCTCTTCAAAGGAACCTGCTACATCTGCAACAAAGAAGGGCATAAGGCGAATGAATGTCGCAGCCGTCTCAAAAAGAACAAGAAGAGCCATCCACAGGCAAATTTGACCAACCATGAGTCACCAAGCCTCTCAGCTGTGGTGTCAGAGGTGAATCTGACAACCAATAATAAGGATTGGTGGGTAAACACTGGTGCTACTCGGCACATCTGCTCTGAGAAATTATTATTCTCTGAATATAAAAAACTAGAGCAAGATGAGCAACTATTCATTGGAAATTCAGCCGCCTCAAAGGTTGAAGGAAAAGGCAAGGTCATCCTGAAGTGCACATCGGGGAAAGAGCTTACTCTGAACGATGTGCTACATGTTCCAGATATCCGCCAAAATCTGATCTCTGGATCAATACTTAGTAAGAAAGGATTTAGAATGGTATTTGAATCTGATAAATTTGTACTTACTAAGGGAGGGATGTATGTGGGAAAGGGTTATCTTATTGATGGACTTTTTAAAGCCAATGTTGCAGTGGTAGATAAAAAGTCTGTGTATTTGTACTCAAAGCTTATAAATAAAGGAAAATCTTCTGTCTATTTGCTTGAGTCTCCTATTTTATGGCATGCTAGATTAGGGCATGTAAATTACAAGTCTTTAAAGAACTTGTCTAATCTGGGATATATTCTTAAACTCAACTTGGAAGAAATTCGCAAGTGTGAGATTTGTGTTGAGGCCAAATTGGCGAAAAATTCATTTCACTCAATTGATTGAAATACAGAACCTTTAGGGTTAATTCATAGCGATCTGTGTGACTTGAAGTTTATGCCAACTAGAGGCGGTAAAAAGTATTTTATTACTTTTATTGATGACTGTACAAGATACTGTTATGTGTATCTTTTAAACAGCAAAGATGAGGCAATAAATATGTTTATAACATATAAAGCCGAAGTTGAGAATCAACTCAACAAGAAAATAAAGATTCTAAAATCCGATAGAGGCGGAGAATATGAATCAAATGATTTTAGTGAGTTATGTGCCAATTTTGGTATAATCCATCAAACTACAGCACCATACACTCCTCAGCAAAATGGAATTGCTGAACGGAAGAACAGAACTTTAAAGGAGATGGTAAATTCCATGCTCGTAAGTTCTGGAGCTCTGCAGATCTTGTGGGGGGAAGCTCTATTAACTGCAAATTATATTCTAAACAGAGTACCCCACAAGAAACTTGGTCTTATACCATTTGAGTTATGGCATGGAAGGACACCTTCCTACCATTACCTCAAAATGTGGGGGTGCCTTGCAAAGGTGCTGGCACCATTACCTAAAAACTAAGTTGGGAGCAAAAACTACGGACTGTATATTTATAGGCTATGCCTTGAATAGTAGTGCCTACAGATTTCTGGTTTATAAATCAGAAATACCAGATATTCATGTAAACATGATTATCGAATCTAGAGATGCTGTGTTCTTTGAAGACATCTTTCCATACAAACGGGAAGCAGATAAGACTTCTGGGAAAAGAACACACGAGATGGCGTTCAGAGACGAAAGCCCCGAGGAACCGATTGTTAATGCGGAAACTGAACCAAGAAGAAGTCAGAGATCTAGAATCTCAAAATCTTTTGGTCCAGATTTCATAGCATACGCTATTGAAAGCGAGCCTCAAACATTTAAAGAGGCTATGTCAACCCCAAAAGCACAAATGTGAAAAGAAGCTATAAATAGCGAAATAGAATCCATACTAAGTAATCATACTTAGAAATTGGTAAACTTGCCTCCTGGCAGTAAACCAATTGGGTGTAAGTGGATTTTCAAAAGAAAATTAAAACCCGGTGGATCTATCGATAAATACAAGGTTAGATTAGTAGCCAAGGGTTATCGACAAATAGAAGGACTTGACTACTTCGATACTTATTCACCAGTAACAAGAATAACATCCATTCGGATGTTGATTGCAATTGCAGTATTGCATAACTTAGATATCCATTAAATGGATGTCAAGACTGCATTCTTAAATGGTGAATTAAATGAAGAGATATATATGGAGCAACCTGAAGGATTTATAGTCAAGGGCCAAGAACACAAGGTGTGTAAATTGGTAAAATCGTTATACGGTTTAAAACAGGCTCCAAAACAATGGCATGAGAAATTTGATAGTGTCATAATCAAAGATGGATTCACTATTAATGAATACGATAAGTGTTTTACACGAAAACAGTTAGAAATGCATGTATCATTGTTTGTCTTTATGTAGACGACATGTTGATACTTGGGACTAATATTGAAATTATTAAATCCACTAAAAGAATGTTATTCAACAGTTTTGACATAAAGGATCTGGGGGTTGCTGATGTAATTTTAGGAATTAAAATTACCAGAACACCAGATGGAATCAATCTATCTCAATCTCACTACGTGGATAAGATGATAGAAAGATTCAAGGATCATGAAATAAAAGAGAATACAAATCCTTTTCTTCCACACGTCCACCTTCATAAGAATACAGGAACTGGAATACGCCAGTTGGAGTATTCTCAGATTATCGGAAGTCTAATGTATTTGATGAATTGCACTAGACCCGATATTGTTTACGCTGTAAGCAAGTTAAGCAGATACACTAGCAATCCTAGTGATCAACATTGGACCGCTCTTCTACGAGTATTGGGTTACGTATCACTTACCAAGGAATATGCCTTGAGATATGGACAGTATTCACCTGTACTTGAAGGATACAGTGATGCTAATTGGATTGCAGATTCTGAGGAATCAAAATCAAGTAGCGGATACGTATTTACTCTAGGAGGAGCAGTGGTATCTTGAAAATCTTCTAAGCAAACATGTATTGCCCGTTCCACTATGGAATCGGAATTCATAGCCTTAATAAGGCCGGAGAAGAAGCAGAATGGCTTCGATAATTCTTGGAAGATATACCATTATGGCAAAGCCAGTGCCCGCTATATGTATACACTGCGATAATCAAGCAGCTATATCTAGGGCACAAAATGTTATATACAACGGTAAGTCTAGACATATTCGTCGTAGACATAATACCGTGAAGCAGTTGCTCTCAAATGAAATTATCTCTATTGACTTTGTATCGTCAAAGGATAATTTAGCGGATCCGCTTACTAAAAGTTTAAGTGGAGAGCGTATAAACTGCGCATCGAGGGGAATGGGTCTTAAAGCCTAACCTTACCGAGTCAGCTTAATTGAAACCTCACTTAGCGACTGGAGATCCCATGGACTAAGTTCAAGAGGAAAAACTAGTTATGATTGACTCAGCAAGTAAGTACTTGGGAGCTTGACTCCAATCCATTCCTAAGGTACACATAAGTGCTTTTCTACAAGTGGATTAAGGATAAGCTTAACGCTTTTAATGATGCCTATATCTTGTTACTAAACAAGTGGAGTAGAGTAAACTACTCTTAATAGGACCATCACCTATGTGAGTATAGAGTTGGGTCGGCTCTTTGGGAATTTCTATGGAGGCTGTTATTCCCTAAAGATACTCTCTAAAATCAAGAATGTCCAGGGCCAAAATGAACACAACCGAGAACCAAAGTTGATTTGGAAAGTCACTGTGTGAAGCTTGTTGACTTGCTTACACTAACGGCTAACAGTTCAAAACCTAGTTCACTGATTAGCCAGTAAGTCCGATAAAGCTTTCGCTATGAAAGGTTCAAGGCCTAGTTCACCTATCCTGATGTAGTTTCTTTTCTAAAGTACCTTTCACAATAGAGTCAGTCTCTTTGTGTGTCATTTCCTTGAATCTCCATTCATTGTGGGGGATTGTTGGAATATGAAGAATATTAATGTGAATCTTTGAGTTGAATTATGGTGAGATCCGTTGATCGAATCAATTGGATGATGGTTGGAGTGTGTTCTCCTTCCATTGGGGATGAACGTGGTATATTCACATGTTCAATTCCGACTTCGAATGAATAAGATATTCAAGTCTAAAGATTGCCTAATTCAAAGCCAAAATGGGACCAAAGGTAGCTAAAAGCATTTAGTCCCACATTGGCCATGGGATGGAAGTTCGTGGTGTATAAATAGAGAAAATTGAGAACAAAGGGCGTGTCCTTTGGGTACTTGGAGTTTTCGCACGCGATTGGGAGGGAACTATGCCCGCACATGCGCGCGCGCGCCGCCGGCGACAACGCCGGGCCGGGCCGGGCCGGGCTCGGGACCGGGACCGGGTCCGGGTCTGGGCCTGGGTTCGGGTTCCCTACCCGGCCTGGTTCTTTTTGAATCGGGTCTCACGGGTATGGGTTGCGAGCATACCCACTCCACTACCCAAACCAAACCCGCTCCGCTCCGGATCCAAACCGCCCGCCAACGGCTGTCTGAAAACCGTCTGTACGGTTGGGCGGTTGGACCAAACAGTTGCAACGGTTCAGTCCGAACCACTGCAACTGTTGGAAAACAGCGGACCAAAATGCCCCTCCCGGAGCGCTATAAATAGCGCTCTGGTTTCTCTTTCTCAGACACACCAAAACCAAACGAGAAATAATCTCTCTCTCTCTCTCTAAGTTCTGAAGCAAGTTTCTGCGTTCTGAACTGGGAAGTAGAGTTCTGAAGTAACTTCCGGTGAGAAGTGGGAAAGTCAGTTTCCGAAGTGACTTCCAAAGAAGATTCTGTAAAATTCGTTCTGAAAGAGGGCTCAGAAAATTCAACAGATTCTTAATAGAATTGTTGTCTGAATCTGGGACTTCTGAAGAAGAATATTCTTCAACCTTCCTTCCTCCTCTTCAGTGGGTGCTCCTCCAAAGTAAAGGCAAATATTCACCCGAAATTTGTCTTTATCCCGCTGCTTCAACGATCCTGTGAAGGTACTGGTTGACTACGGTTCGACCGTACGGTGATTTGGTAGTGCTATCCAAATACCGTGAAGGAGTGTTGTATCTTGGGAGACCAGCGTCCATTAACCCGTTAGCACCGGTGCAGGGGACGTAATTGTCTTAAGGAGATTCGCTCTAAGCGTACCTCACTCCAAGTACTGTATAAGTGAATTAATTTCTTTATACAGGGGATATACTGATATTCAGTATATCGAGACTGATTTAAATTTAGTCTAATTGGTGTTTAACCAAGGAAGAAAATTGAAAGGTGGTTCTTAAATTAAGGAACGTTCTCTTGAACGGAAAACCTCCCACCTGATATTTGCCGACCTGGCCAATTAGGTTGTTGATATTTCAGTGATCTTGAATAGTTGTCAGATTGATTCCTGTTAAGCAGAAACCAACAGCTGTTCCCTCAAAATCCCCTTAAAATTTTAGCTCCCCGCACCTGAGGTCAAAGCACTAAGGAGCCCAACACCTCCGCCATAGCCAAAATCTCAACACTCTTCGCTTCTCAATCTGGCCTTCCCATCACCTGCTCTTCCTCCTCGGCCTCCGCCTGAGCCTGCTGATGGTCAGAAGGGGAGAAGAGGAGCCTTAGTGATAGTGGATTACGAACATGATGAAGCGGCTATGTCGCCTGAAGCTGAGACAATTACTATGGGTTCTTGATTTGGTTTCTTAATTGTTTATTGCTTTGATTCTTTTTGTGGATTTTGCAGGAGGGGAAATAGTGAGCAATGGTCATGTCATTGTTGGCATGGACATTCAACCTGAAGGTAATTGGGCTTCTTCATAATCTATTTGGCATAAATGATATCCTTTGGTAATAGATTGGTTAGATATTTATGGTTTGAACATGATTAGACCTGTGTTATTTTTGATATTTAGGTAGCACTCCAGTTCATTTTCCGATATGCGATGTTCGTGTTGTATCTATGTCCATGATTCTTAGGTGTGTTATCAAGAAAATATCAGCTTCTCTTTCTTTCATGTTATACAATGCAATATACTTGTTACGAACTATGAAGTTTTTGCTAAGGAACTTAAGTTGAGGTACAAATATATAATGCAAATTTTTTGTTAGGTTGGATTCAAAATTGTTGGACCCAATGCTTATCAGAATTGAAACTAAAATAGCATATATAGCAGGACTTGATTTCTATCATTCCAACTTAGATTTTGGGATGACAAGAGCAGACAACCATTTTGCAATTTCCTTTGTTATTTCTATAGAACACTTATGTTGTTAGTTGCTTAGGATGACACAAGAAAAAATGCTCTTCGAATTGCATTAGTCATGATCAGTTCCAGACATCACTATCTTTTTTAATTTCTTTGGCAAAGTTTCAGTTTTTTAGATTTTTTTTTTTTGTTGTTATTATGTGCTTTGGTGTTTCTAAAATTTGGTTTCAAAATATGCAGGGGGAATGAAAAGATACTTGGAGATACTCATTGGAGGGAGTTTTATTAGGTATCCCAATGCAAATATATTGGAGGGAAAATTAGCAAGTATACTATGGATGTAGCTAGAGTTACATGGCATGATATAGACAGCTACATTAGAGAAATGGGTTACAAAACAATATATAGATTTCATTTCAAGCAGCTTTTCAAAAGCTTGGACAGGAGACTACAACTTGTTCTACTAGAAGACACTCTGATTGACTTGTTGAGAAGTATTAATGGAAAGAAAGTTGATTTATTTGTAGAATATGCTACCGAGAGTCTAGAAACAGAGCAGCCATGTGTCACACAAGATGAACAAATGGCAGGAGTTACTGTAGAAGTTGTTGATGGTGAGGATCATAGAGATGGGGCTGGCAAGAAAATACCGGTGACCTAGATGAAGATAATGATTCCAACAAGGATTGGAATCTTGAAAAGGATGCTTTAATAGATGGTTATGATGGTGATGCATAGGAAAGCGAGGAAGAGTGATGGTGAAAATGAGGGACAAAAGTTAGAAGGGTGAGCCTCTTAGATTGGGGGACTCTTTCGAAGCAAACGACAGCAGCAAAACTGATGATGAAGATGAATATGATACAAGTAAGATAAATAAAAGGATTGATGACTTTCAAGTCATAGGAAAGGAAGATGCTTTGCCTACCGGAGAAGCGAATTCTGATTATGCACCTAGTGAAGAGCTGATAACCTTAGCCTCCTCCATCAGTTTAGAGAAGACAGGGACATGGAGAAGCCTCATTTTGAGATAGGAATGGAATTTGTGAAGCCAACGGAGTTTAGAGCTTTAGTTAGGAATGCTGGAATATTAAATGAGTTTGATGTTATATGGGAGAAGAATGAGGGGCAATGAGTTACAATGTATTGTATGCCTAAAAAATGTGAAATTTGTCAACAACCTGGACTAAGTAAATGTCCAAACTATCAAAATATTGAACAAATTAAATGTAAATGGAGGATATATGAGAGGTGGAACAATATAAAACAAAGCAGCAAATAATATCTCTGAACAGTAAATATACAAGCAACAGGTTGTACAAGAACTCTCAAGCTACATCTACATGGTTGGCTCATAGATACTCGCAAAGGATCAGAGCTAATCCAAAGTTGAGTGTAAATGCTTTGAAAAAACTATCTTGGCACAACTTAAGCTAGAAGCAGGTGAGTTCCAAGTGTATAGAGCTAAAGGAAGGCCATTGAGATTATTGAAGGAATATTAAGAAACAATATTGGCAGTTATGTGATTACTCACATATGATCATGTAAAAAAAAAAAACCTCAAAATTACTTTTTGGGTTCTCTATTGCTTATGAAGCTAAGATAAGTGGCTTTATTAATGGATGTAGGCCAGCCATTGGATTGATGGATGCTTTCTCAAAGATCCTGCTGGAGGTGTGCTCTTGAGTGCCGTAAGTAGAGATGCACATAACTAAATGTTCCCTATCAGAGTTGCAGCAGTACAATTTGAGTGTGAGCTTACTTGGACATGGCTCCTAACTTGCTTGATGGAGGCACTGAAGGATCATCAGTTTTCTAGATTACTGTTCATCAGTGACAGATAAAAGGTAATATTTAATTAGCTTTTAGTTTACTTGCTTATTATTAAATATATAGTACTTAACTTACTTGTAATTAATTTTCTAGTATTAATTGTTGTAACATTTTTCTAATTTAATTAACAGGGCTTGATAGAGGCAGTGAAAAAGGTGATGACTAGTGCCTCACATTATTTTGTGTGAGGAACTTGTATGCTAACTTCAGAGACAAGTTTAAAGATTTGGAGTTGAAGAAATTGTCATGGAAGGTAGCCACTTCATATACAAAGAATGAGTTTGATGAGGTAATGGAGAATATTAAGAAGGAAAATCTTGAATCATTTCAATATCTTGATAAAATTGATAAATCTGCTTGGACTATATCTCATTTTTCAATAGATGTTAAGTGTAATTTATTGTGTAACAACATATGTGAAGAATTCAGTAAATTTATACTTGAAGCTAAAGAAAAACCTATAATCACTACGATGGAGATGATAAAAAGATTGATAATGAAAAGACTATAGAACAAGAGAATCACAGTTGCAAAATGGGAGGGTGCTATATGCTTGAAGATAGCTTCCAGATTAGAAGAACTTGACAATAACTCTAGGGGAAGTGTATGATATTCTATGCAGGAAATGATGAATATGAAGTGGGAGATGCCAAGGGGCATATTACTTACAATATTAAAACCAAGAGTTGTGATTGTAGAGTTTGGGATTTAACCAGAATTCCATGCACTCATTGACTTCAATGCCTTCTTTATGCCAGAATTAATCCACTAGATGTTGTAGATTCATATTGCTCTAAAGCCATGAATCTAAAATCATATGTGTTCGTCGGAAAATTGAGGCGTGTAAAAATCTTTAGTTGATTGACAAGAAGATTACAATGAATCAAAATCCGATTACAAAAGAGGGGAGAGTGATTGAATCCCCTTTTGCTTAATATCGGGTTCTTTGTGTAGTAGTGAAGAGTGAATCTTGTTTTCCGTTGACAAGCCGAATTGGAAGCTTCATCTTAAATCTTCTTGCTCTCGTTGACAACTTAGTGATAAGGTATAAAGCCTTAAGTAATGGCTGAAATCTTAAAGAGATTAAACTTGAACTCAGCAAGTTGTAAAGAGTCTTCTCTTTTCCTCTCTTGAATCCTCTCTTATACACAATGTATGTTCAGCAGCCTTGTGCTCAGCTTTAGCCTTCTGTGATTATCCAGCTTCAGGACTCAAGCATGAAGCATGCCTCTTTGTCCTCAACCTCCCGGAGGGTATTCTCTAGCTATCATAGCTATTTATAGAGGATTTTGGGGTGTAACTGACACCTTAAATCTCTCTATAACTCCCCATTAAATGGAGAAAATGTGGGTGTAATTGACCCAGTAATTGCTGTCTATTACAGCAGAAATGGGGTCTCGCGTTGGACGCAGACCTCACTTTGGCGTTGAAATGCGGAGATCGCAGGCTCGCATTTAGTGTTGAAACACAGAGCTACACAGGCTTGCATTTTGAAGTTGAAAACATGACCCTGATCGAGGTTCGCATTTTGAAGAAATAAAATGACCTTCACATTTTTCAGAGAACACGACCTTCGCGTTTGTCAGAGAATGCGACCTTCGCATTTTTTAAAGAACGTGACCTTTGCGTTTGTCAAAAAATGCTACTTTTGCCTTGTTGATGAAATGCAACATCCGCGTTTGAGGTTGAAATATGACCCTCGCGTTTGATCTGATCCGCGTTTTTGAGGCTTTGTCTTCAGTGATTTTTAGACAGCTTACAGAACCCCCTCCAAAGTTTTCGAAACTCCGTGTTTGATTAGGAAGAATTTCGGAACACTTTGGACTTTATGCTAACTTGGATCTTCATGATTGGACTAGTAATCTCTTGAAGTATTCTGAGCCTGAATTCTGGTCTTCGTGAGTGTATTGTTGAACTGCTTGAAGCCCCAGGAAAGATCATCATCATAAGTATCTAGAAACATAGAGCTCTGATTTGTTTATCATGTACAATTAAAACGGTTGAGTTGTTGACTTCTTCTGCTTGTGTACTATTAAACTGTTTCCAAAAGTCAAACCTCAGTTAGCAAGTTTGTTGCATCTGTTTTCTTTTTTGTTGGAACATCAAACAGACCAAAGCGATGAGTTTTGATTACCAGAGGTAACGATTAACCTTGCAAATAAAAGTTGGATACCTCCATTGAAGAAGTTGAATAGGAGAGGTATAATTTTAACCCAAGGATCTCGCTTTCATTAAGAAAATTGAGGAAATGACTGTTAGAGATATGATGTTAACATAACAGTGATTGGTTTTGTGATTTGAGCAAATTTAGTGGACCATTCATTCTATTGAAGAGAATTAACCAGACGATTTTGATCCGTTTAGGGATGTATTTAAGTTTTATTATCAGAGATGTAATGTTAACTTGATAGTGTTGTGTGCTAGAGGTAACAATTAACTTAGCACCAAAAAAATTTTATTTTCACTGAAAAATAGAGGAGATCACTGTTATAATTGTAATGTCAACTTAACAGTGAGATTTGCCAGGGGTATAATGTTAACTTAGCACTGAAGAGGTGTAGTATTAACCAAAGATCTCGTTTTCATTGAGAAAATCGAGAAGATTATGTTGGCCTAAAGGCCCATCGCTCTAGTTTTGATGATGATTAACTCATATAGTTATAGTACTAATGATCTTATGTTTAATTTGATCAAAATCTTAGTAGGTGTTTAGCTTCAATAAAGGATTCAAAGTCAAGTTTTGGAGATAGCACGTGTTGATTCAAGAGCTCGCACATCAAGATTGCATCAAGTACTCAAGAGGAGTCTAGCTCATTGGATCAATATTTGGACCAAGTCAAGTAGGAGAAGAAGATTTTCATGTGAAGATTTCCAAGAAGACTTGTGTCATGTTTGTAAGTGTTAAGATTTTATTTTAGATAAATGTAAAGGATAGATTAGTTGGTGGATTGCTCAAGTTCATACACACACAATTTATATGTGTTTTCATAAGATAGTTTTGTGTTTAGAAAAATATCGTTTTGGATTTATCAAAACCTATTTTAGAGCTTATTATCAAAAACATAGATATTTCATCTCATATGTGTAGTGGATCATATCCATACACACTAAGCTTCAAAAGTGTTTAAAATATCTTGTTTTTGTATTTGGAGAAGTTTTGAAAAAATCGTTTTTCAATTTGGAGATTGTTTTTGAAAAATACGGTTTTTGTTTAAAGCCAAAATTTCTTTATCACAAAAATGGTTCAAAATGTTTGTAATATGTTTTGATTTTTAATCAAATATGTTTGTATATCAAAGTATGTTAATGAACTTATTTTTCTAGAATTTATGAGAATTTATAGGATTTTATTGAAGGTAAAAAGATCAAGTTTTAATCCCTATACTTGGCTGACTAGGTCTTCTGGCGGTCGACGGGGCCGGTCGACCAAGCCAGAAGTCGGTCGATGGGGCGGTCGACCGATATGCACAAACGTGCACAACCAGGGCACAGACGACCGCACGGTCGACCATCCAGAGAGCTTTGCTCTCTGGATCTGCCCCGGTCGACCGGGCGGTCGACCGTTAGGTCAATGCCCAGTTTCTGTCGACCGTCCGATCGACCGCTTTCCCCAACTGTCAAAAATCCGACCGTTGGCGGTCGACCAGCCGGTCGACCGACAGCAGGGTTTCTTGCTGAGTTAGCTCCAACGGCTATTATTTTGAGGCCTATAAATTGGGGCTGTTTTGGGCTATTTTCTACAAGATTTTTGGAAAGTTTTCAAGCTAGTTTTTCCCATATATTTCAAAGGTTTTCTCCACTTATTTTAGAACTAAAACTTCCATATCAAAAGGAGAGTTTTCAAGAGTGATTTTTCAAAAGTGATTTCTTAAGTTTTTCACCACAAAATCTATCCAAGTTTTTCTTACACTACTTGAGCTTTCCATTGTTATATCAATGCTATAGGGATCTTTGTTGTGAGAGTGTTTGAGGTGATCAAAGTGTTGAGATCACCAAACTGTTTCATCTTATATTTGAGGAGGCGAACTTGCGGGTTCATGTTGTTTCGAGTTCTTGTGGGAGCTCAGTGTAAAGGTGGCGGCCTCGGCAAGATAGTGTGCTTGCGTGTGTTTGTTTTTGCGGGAACAAGAGAGGAACTAGTGAGTCCAAAGAGTTTTAGTGTGAACTCGTTATAGGTGTTGCGGCACCAAGTGATTCGGTGGGATCGGGTTTTAGTGGAAATCTTTCATAGTGTTGAAGGCGAGGACGTAGAGCAAGGGTGCTCGAATCTCGAAACAAATCTCCCGTATTTGTGATTGCTCTCTCTATCTCTCACTTGTGTTTATATCTTGCATGCTTACTTTGCTTATATCTTTATATTCTTGATATATCTTGTGCCTTATTGTTATATGCTTGGGATTGTTTGCTCACACTTGTATTCAACCAAAAGAGCCATAATGGCACCTCAACTCTTATCTAGAGGAATCTTGAGGAGATAGTCAAGAGCCCTTCACCGGAAATTCGGCTGCACTCTTGTGTTATATCTTGTGACTTTAGCTTAATAGTTTTAGTTGGCATAAATAGTTTTTAATTCTGCATTAATTCATCATTAGATTAGCTAGTCACCTATTCACCCCCTCTCTAGATGAACTTTAATTGGTATCAGAGCTTGGTGCTCTTGATTTGGGTCTAACAACCTTGAGTTAAAGATCCTCTTTTTTGCTAATCACAATATTTGTTTACACACACACATGGATTTCATGACATCTCCCATGTTTGACATTCTTAACATCCAAACTTAGAAAGTTAAGATGTCCATGTACCTCAAAGCCCTAGGTATTCATGTTTATCTTGCCACCATTAAAAATTCATATTGTTTAAATGACAAACATCTAGAGGCTAATGCAAAAGCCATCCATGCATTAATGAGTACCATAAATGATGATTATTTATGTAGGGTTACTAACTTTGATTCGATTTTTTTAATATGGAACACTATAGTCTCACTTGGCGAACAAAAGCAATACTATGTAAGGAGCGACTTAGATGATGGAAGTGATGCTTCTAACATATGCTACATGGTCCAAGGAGATAACCCCCTTGAGATAAATTCTGAATCCGATCTTGATGAGGATGTTGACGTGTCATATGATGAGCTTGCTTTATTTTGTCAACAACTTCTTGAAAAATATGATTTGCTCAAAAAGGATAATAAAAGATTGAAAAGGAAATATGATTCCATTTTAGAAGAAAACGATTCTTTTCAAAATAAATTGGAATGCATTTCAAAGAAAATGATATTTTGAAAAAGGAGAATATTGCTTTGTCTTCTAAATTAAATGATCTTTGTGAAGGAAATAATTCTTTGAAAAATAAAATTATTTTGGTGGAAAAAGAAAAAGAAATTGTTTTGAATGAAAATAACTCTTTGAAAGAAAAATTATTTCAAAAGAAAAAGAAAACATTTCTAAAAAGAAAAAGATTGTTGATTCTCATTCTTGCCATGCTCTTCATGCCACTATTGATAAAATAAGATTCAAGTCTTGAAAAATAGAATTAATTGTTTGAGCTCAACTTTGAGTAATTGTGTATTCAATAATTCTAGATTGGAAACTTTATTTCAAAAGAAACAAGTTCCACATGTTCATGCACACAACCCACGGCATACATATGCACACTTTGCACATCATGATCACACTCATTCTCATATGCATGCTAAAGTATACAAATGTACACATTGTGGCCGCAAAGGCATCTTATAAGATTTGCTATGATAGAGTAAATTCTTTAAATTTTGCAAATAAAAATGTTTGGGTTCCTTATGATGCTAACCCCCGTGGATCTAAAACAAAATGGGTACAAAAATCTCCACCTCTTGTGTTTGATGTAGGTGTGGTCTCTCATATGACGTGAGAGGGATGGTGCCTTGGTGGTGAATGCATATGGAGCTAGATGGACGTACCTTATTGATGCATCGCTATCATGAAAGTTTGATGGGAGGACCACCATGGTTTGAAGATCTAGAGATGAGCCCTATTAGTTTTGGTAGCATCTCTAACTTCCATTTTTATTTACATGCTTTTGTATAAATATTCTTAGCATGTTTTGGTTTTGTGCTTCATGTGGTGAATACTTATTTAGATGAATTTTTCATTAAAACTTGTGTATATACTTGTACAAGTAGTGAACTACATTTGATTATTATATATTTGTGCCTCATTTCTCATTTGTACTCATTACATGTACATGCATAACTTAGTTTTGATGATTCCCTCATTTACACTTATTTTTCCTATTTTTGTATGTGTTTTGCTTCATGTATATGTTATTCTTGTCTAAAACTAATAAATATACATGTATACCCTTGAGTCACTTGCCTTCATGCAAATTACATTATGGACTCGTTTGTATTTGGGATATGTATGTATATTGTTAGTTTTGATAAAACATACATATAACTTGAAGGTTGATTTTAATGAAAAATACATTTTTATGATTTTCATGTTTTTGATAAAAGAAATTCATGTTTGTTTTGAGCTTTATTGATTATTTTCATGAATATGCTAATCACAGGACTCTTGTGCACTCACATTATTTCTTTGTTTACTCATGACTTTGCTTCATGAGCACATTTTGAGCCTTATAGATTTTGAGTGACAATTTTTGTGTTCTTAGCAATGATTCATAGGATATATGACTTGGTTTCATATTTGAAGGATCTTTAACTAGTTTTTCAAACAAATTACTTTAAACTAGTTATTTATTCTTCATTTGATAGTGTTTTCAATCTACAATTATTTTCAAATCTTATTTTTGAAAACTTCTACCCTTAAAGGGCAGATGGTTGGGTGACCATGCCTTATATGCATTAATGAATATATTTTATCTTATGCATGAATATGGTGGATAGTTATGAGTTATACACATGATCTTCATGGAATCTTATGTTTGTATACTCATATTTGTTTCTATATATGTATGCTTCAAAATCTCAAATAATATCAATTCCAATTGATATTTTCTTTTTCTTACATATATATGTTTTGATTGTGCTTGATTTACAATATCCTTACATGTTTAAAGTACAAATTATGTTTATGCTAAGCTTGACTAATTTTTAAATGTTAATTGGTATCTTAATGAGCTTATGCATTGTTTTCAATTGGTATTTCTGTTGATTTCAAAATATACTTCATATTTTACTTTTTAATTGGTATTTAAAATTTACAAGATATTTCTAGTGGTATCAATAACCTACAAGTGATATCTTAAAATTGTGTTTATTTACAAGTGGTATCTCAAAATTTGTTTTGTTGACTTAAGAAAATTCAAAATTTGTTTTAAAGAGATTTCAGAATTTCTTGATATGTATTGCCTATATGTAAGGGGAGCTTAACATCTCTTCTATATATAGATTCATTTTGAGTGTATCTCATATTGAGGAGCCTGACATCTCTTCTTTATGTGGTACACGTGTGTAGGGGGAGCTTAACATCTCCGCTTATACATTGTATATTATGCTTTATGTGGGTTAGGGTTTTGTCATCCCTTCTTCATGTAATGCATGTATGCAGGGGAGCTAACTTAACGTCTCTCTTCTTCATGAATGTATATCGCATATATATCTTTATTGTTTGATTTGTTTTCGCCTCTTTGTTGATGAATTGACAAAAAAGGGAGAAGGATTTTGAGAGTTTATATATGCATTTTTATTTTCTTGTTTATGCATATATGTTTTGTTTATGCAAAAAGGGGAGAAAGAATTTAGTGAGTTTATGCATGTTTATCTCCTTGTTTATGCATATATGTTTGTTTAGTTTTATGCACTTCATTGAATATTTATGTTTATTGCTATGCATGAGTTAAGGGGGAGCTTCTATGAAGTTTAACTTTAATCCATGCATATATAACTCCATCAGTTTTGTCATCATCCAAAAGGGGAAAGATTGTTGGCCCAAAGGCCCATCGCTCTAGTTTTGATGATGATTAACTCATGTAGTTATAGTACTAATGATCTTGTGTTTAATTAGTCTCAGATATTTGATCAAGATCTTAGTAGGTGTTTAGCTTCAACAAAGGATTCAAAGTCAAGTTTTGGAGCTAGTACGTGATTCAAGAGTTCGCGTATCAAGATTGCATCAAGTACTCAAGAGGAGTCTAGCTCATTGGATCAAGGTTTGGACCAAGTCAAGTAAGAGAAGAAGATTTTCAAGTGAAGATTTTCAAGAAGACTTGTGTCATGTTTGTAAGTGTTAAGATTTTGTTTTAGATAAAATGTAAAAGATATTTAGTTGGTGGATTGCTTAAGTTCATACACACACAAAATTTATATGTGTTTTCATAAGATAGTTTTGTGTTTAGAAAATTATCATTTTAGATTTATCAAAGCTTATTTTAGAGATTATTGTCAAAAACATTGATATTTCATCTCATATGTGTAGTGGATCATACTCATACACACTATACTTCAAAAGTGTCTAAAATATCTTGTTTTTGTATTTGGAGAAGTTTTGGAAAAATCGTTCTTCAATTTGGAGATTGTTTTTGAAAAATACGGTTTTTGTTTAAAGCCAAAATTTCTTTATCACAAAAATGGTTCAAAATGTTTGTAATATGTTTTGATTTTTAATCAAACATGTTTGTATATCAAAGTATGTTAATGAATTTATTTTTGTGGAATTTATGAGAATTTATGGGATTTTATTGAAGGTAAAAAGACCAAGTTTTAATCCCTATACTTGGCTGACCAGGTCTTCTGGCGGTCGACCGGGCCGGTCGACCGAGCCAAAAGTCGGTCGACCGGGCGGTCGACCGTTGTGCACAAACGTGCACAGCCAGGGCACGGACGACCGCACGGTCGACCGTCCAGAGAGCTTTGCTCTCTTGATCTGCCCCGGTCGACCGGGCGGTCGACCGTTAGGTCAATGCCCAGTTTCGGTCAACCATCCGGTCGACCGCTTTCCCCAACGGTCGAAAATTCGACCGTTGGCGGTGGACCGACAGCAGGGTTTCCTGCTGAGTTGGCTCCAACAGCTATATTTTTTAGGCCTATAAATTGGGGCTGTTTTGGGCTATTTTCTACAAGATTTTTGGAGAGCTTTCAAACTAGTTTTTCCCATCTATTTCAGAGGTTTTCTCTACTTGCTTTAGAGCTAAAACTTCCATATCAAAAGGAGAGTTTTCAAGAGTGGTTTTTCAAAAGTGATTTCTTGAGTTTTCACTACAAAATCTATCCAAGTTTTTCTCGCACAACTTGAGCTTTCTATTGTTATATCAATCCTATAGGGATCTTTGTTGTGAGAGTGTTTGAGGTGATCAAAGTGTTGAGATCACCAAAGTGTTTCATCTTGTATTTGAGGAGGCGAACTTGCGGGTTCGTGTTGTTTCGAGTTCTTGTAGGAGCTCAGTGTAGAGGTGCGGCCTCGGCAAGCTAGTGCGCTTGCGTGTGTTTGTTCTTGCGGGAACAAGAGAGGAACTAGTGAGTCCAAGGAGTTCTAGTGTGAACTCGTTGTAGGTGTTACGACACCGAGTGATCCGGTGGGATCGGTTTTTAATGAAAATCCTTCATAGTGTTGAAGGCGGGGGCGTAGAGCAAGGGTGCTCGAACCTCAAAACAAATCTCCCGTGTTTGCGATTGCTCTCTCTCTCTCTCTCTATCTCTCACTTGCGTTTATATCTTGCATGCTTACTTTTCTTGTATCTTTATATGCTTGATATATCTTGTGCCTTATTTGTAGGCTGTCTAAAAATCATTAAAGACAAGTCGTCAAAAGCAGAGTCCCGAGCTCCAGACGCAGGGCTAATCACGGCCAGCAGTGCAGCACCAAGGCGCGTGGGTCGAAACCCGTGTCTCAGCCAGCACTGCGGCACCAAGGCGCGAGGGTCGAAACCCGCGTCTCAGCCAGCACTGCGGCACCAAGGCGCGAGGGTCGAAACCCGCGTCTGAGCCAGCACTGGGGCACCAAGGCGCGTGGGTCGAAACCCGCGTCTCAGATTTAACCGTCCCGGTTATAGGGTCAATCACGGCCCACATAACGGGAAAAGTTAACCCCCATTATGGAGTGTTTTTAGGAGGCGCGTACGCTCCTGAAACCTCTATAAATAGCCCCGTTGCTATGGAAAAGGGGTCGGATTCCTTGGAGAGAAATCAAGGAGAAGAGCTTGACTTGAGAGCTTCCAAAGAGAAGGAAAGAGAGTCCAACTCTTCAAGTAACTTGCTGCGTACAAGTTAATCTTTGCCTGCAATCTCTTTGAGATTTCTGGTCGACAGAGCTGTGTTACTCTCCGTCCACCATCCAAAGAGAAGATCCCCAAAAGTTTCTGACGTTCACCCGGTCAACGGAAAACAAGATTCACTTTCCACCGCCACTTGAAGAAACCAGCACTAAACAAAGGGAGGATTCAAGATTCAATATCCTCCCTCCCTTGTAGTCGGAGCATTAGTCCGTTGTAATCTTTCAATTGATTCAAGGAAATTTTATACCGAATTTTTCTCCCGTACCAAACAAGAGATGGCGACTTCGCTGGGGACTACTTTCGTTACTGACGAACAGGTTGTGGCGCAAGGTGACGTCCTCTACAAGGGGAAAACGGTCGAATCGCTCGTCGTCAAATTCGACCAGGCAAAGTATGAAGAGTTCCTCTCTTCCGGCTCCAAGAGCCCAAAGGCCCGCGTCTACCACAGGGTCTCTACGGTGACTTGCCCCGAAATCCGCTCTGAGCCTCTCTCAGAGACAGCTGCTGTGAGGGATGTCGTGGCCAATCGCGCCATGCGTAACACCCGCGCCAACGTCTCTCAGGAGACCCGCGGGGTCAAGCTCTCTGGTGTTCAGCCAATCCATCCTCTCCCCCAGCACCAGGCCGTCGTTGGTTTCTTTCAACCCCCACGACGCAACCGGAACGCTGAACGGCGACAGAGGAGGCGTGCGCGCCAATTACAAGTTGGGACAATTGACCGTCCAATTGAGGCGGGACGCAAGGTCCAAACCGGCGTCTCTGCTACACCACATCCGGCACGCGAAGTCCGCGTTTGGCAGCCCAAACGTGAGGCTCACCAAGTTGGCTCCTCTGAAGCCCCATTCCCCATACGCCAAGGCGAAACTCGCGCACCTTGTCAAGTGCAAGAGGCACGCACCTCTAGGCGAGGGGCCCAGCAGCCCTGCATCTCTCAAGCGTCTCTGCCCGGACGCAATAATCAGCAACGCGATAGTCGCGTCTCTTCTCAGCAGAGACGCCAGACGCGCGTCCTGAACTCGCGACGCAAGAGCTGCGTTCATGCGCCCAGCGTCGCTGAACCCTGCGTCCCAACAGTGCAGGGCAGAGAAGCTTCCCGCCCTCGACATTGCAAGGCTAATCTATTTGATCCTCCTCCCACGGATCTGAGGGATTATTTAACCAAGAAGAGAAGTGCTAACCGGATCACTTCGTCATGTTGCTGCGAACGGCTTATCACAATGCTCTCCGAATGCCGTTGCGATTCAGGTGCAAACCAGCAGTCTCTAGTCAGACAGCTGACCCTGATTCCTCGATCAGCTAAAAGAAGTTGTTCCCATAGGAGGAGGGTCTTCTCTGACACTGAATATCCCGAGCTCACTGCAAACATGGCGAACAGGAGCAGGGGAAAACAACCTGCAGTCAGCTCCGATGAGTCTGACACTGAACCGGAAGGAGTGTACCGACACACTCGCACCCGGATCGGAGTGATTCCCTCGATTGACTACAATGCTCTAGCCCGGGGCATTGAGGTGAATGACTCGCATTCTGCTATTGTAGAGTCGCAGGCTTCAAACTCTTCCATGGAGAAAGAGGCCTTTATATACATGACTAGCACTCCTGAGGAGACCGCCAGGCGCTTGGAGCAGCAAGCCCAGGTCCAGAAGGAACAACTCGAGATGATTCGTGCTTAGCAAGAATCTATCGACTCCCTCAAGCAGATGCTCGCACAGTTGCTTGAAGATAAGAGGAAGTCAACCAACAAAGCCTCCTCTAGAAAGTCTAAAGGCAAGCGAAAAGAGGGGGAAAGCTCATCTTCTGTACACATAGAGGAGGAAGAGAAACCTATTTCTGGTTCGTCTAAATCCTCGTCGCAGGAATAGGACGACCGAGACCAGGGAAAGGTTCATTCTAAAAGAATGAATTAGTTGGAGCAACGTCTTGAGGCCCTTACCAACCAGAAAGGCCTCCAAGAAGCAGGAGTGGTCCGGCCATATCTGGCAGAGTGGGACTTGGTTCCATACCCAACCAAGTTCAAGGCTCCGACCCTCCAAGCGTTTGATGGGAAAGGTTCACCGAACCAACATATCTACTACTTCAAATCTCAAACAGGGAATGTGGTAGATAACGATGCCGTCCTGGCGCGTTTATTCATCGGCACCTTAAAAGGGCTCGCCTTTGAATGATTCATGAAGCTCCCGGAGGGCTCCATCAAGAATTGGGGCGATTTGGAGAAGCTCTTTCTAACGCGCTTCTTTGAAGATGACTCAGAGGTCAATATGCCTACCCTTTTAGCCACCAAGCAGCGAAAGGGAGAGTCCGTTAAATCTTTCGTAGAAAGGTTTCGGAACGTAGCACTCCGATGTCCAAGCGGTATGACCCAGGTCACCCTGGTGGAAACATGCCGCCATAATCTACAAACCTCGCTCCTCGCCCAAATAGGAGTTGCCGAAAGCCGCACCTGGAAGCAGTTGATCCAACAAGGTGAACATGATGAAGAAATCGTCGCCCGGGTCAGGGCAGAAGAAAACAAACCCAGACCTGAAAGGTCAACGAGGCGTGCGCCAGACACATCCATCCAAACAAAAAGGAAGGATAACTTGGCAGCAGAGACCAAATCCCCTGTCAAACCTCAACCAGTCAAGGGAAGTGGCTCGTCAAGCCAACCACGTGCCAACAAGCAGTATTCCTTCAAGGATGAACATGTCGACTCGCTCTTCAAATTACTCAACAAGACCAACCGACTGAAGCTTCCTGAAGCTAGGCGCCCTGAAGAAGTCGGTAAAACTGATAATCCCAACTACTACTTGTATCACAGGATGCTGGGACACCCCACCAAGAGCTGTTACGTCTTCAAGGACATCCTTCAGGCTCTGATTGACGCAGAGGTATTAAAACTCCGTCCAGAGCAGAAGAAGGTGGCGGCCAATATGACATCATTTCTCCAGTTTGGAAGGCAACCTCCAACACCCTCTGGAGTAGTTCCTGTCCCAAGAGGAGAGCTGAGAATGGTCAACACAGACCCTCACCAACAGCAAGAGAAGGGCCTGGTACCCGTTTTCACACCTCAGGGAGAAGTCATGTGGGTTCATCCCGACCTTGTGGATGGCCAGCAATGGACCACTGTAACTAGCAGGAAGTCCAAAGGCAAAGCAAAGCTACATCCTGTAATGTGGTATGTGCCTCTTCTCGGGAAGCAGAGACTGACGTTCCCTCACTGACCGATTCGGAAGAGGAGACGATAGTCCTAGCCACAGAACCCAATCAACTGGTGGCGGAAACCCATTCAGGGCAGTTATATTTGAAAAAGTATGACGAAATGACGGTAGCTCCTCCAAAATCCGCTGCAGAGTCAGCCAAGTCCTCCACAAAGCAACCTGTGGAGAAACAGAAAGAGCTTCGGTTTTCCAGAGTTCTTTCGAAAGACATAGCGGAAGGATCCACATCACCTTACCGCTTTGATGTCCTGACTCAACTGGCCAACATCCCGGCCCGGATTACCCTTTATGAGCTCCTCAGGCTATCGAAGTCACCAGAGAAGCTCTACAAGAGGCCCTCGCTAATGCTGAGGTTTTCATGACCCAAGTGCCAATCGGACCAAAGGAGGAAGATGTAGAGGATTGTCTCCATACCTCCCAAAATGTCCCCTGCATCACCTTCACGGCAGATGATATGCAAGTCAAAGGGAAACATGATCGACCCCTTTACTTCGCAGGGTATATTGGATCATCCGAGGTGAACCGCATCAGGTAGATTCCGGGTCCGCATTGAGCATTATGCCTCGCCGAGTCATGCAACATCTCGGGATTCCTACTCACCGTTTGAGCACCACCCAGACTACTATTTATGGTTTCAATGCCAATAGTACCCGTCCAATGGGAAGGTCAAGCTCAAATGCCAGATTGGGACCTAAGGTCGGAGGTGACATGCTACGTCATAGATGCTAACACCTCCTACAATTTGCTGTTGGGACGACCATGGATTCATCGCAATTCTATCGTTCCCTCTACTCTCCACCAAGTCATGAAATACATCGACGGGAGTGGAAAGGTGCGAACGTTGATTGCCGAAAGGCATCTGTTCAAGGGAGTTGAGAATTATTTCACAGATTCTCTCCTATATCAGGAATCTGTGGAAACAGATGAAATCCCGCAGCCAGAGGAGCCCGACTCTGGTAATGAAGCCGACACCGAGCCGAAAAAAGAAGAGTGCATGTGGGAACTAGATCCACTTGTAACGGGCACTGATAAGCTCGATGTTGATAATACCTCCGATGATGTAGGCGGATGGTATATTACTGAAGAATTAGATTTGGCGTATTTCTCTGTATTCGCTTCCGATTCAGTGCCGTCAGACACTAGTACCGAAGTGGATGACGATCTCTGGTCAGTAATGGATGCTTTGACATCATTGCATGTACCAGTGAAATCGTCCTTCGAAACGCACCAAGAGGCTGATAATGCACAAGAATCCATATTCATGTTCCAGCGAGACGGAAAGGCCAAAGACCAATTCTTTTCGGACGAATTGAATCCAAACCAATGACCCGTGAAGAATCAGAAGGCGAGCAGGAATCCACTCAGTTCGGTCATTATGAGCCAAAGGCACTCAGAATGATGAAAAACATGGGGTATGATCTGACAAGCGGACCAGGGTTAAACTTCGGCAAAGGAAGGAGAACGCTACTTCGATCTTTTGTGCCAAAAGGGAAAATTCCTGATTATTATCATCGGACTCACAGGGGGTTAGGCTATGTATCAACTCCGATCCCATCAGCCTCTAACTCTGGAGAGTCGTTGGGCCATGATTGCTCATCGGGCACGTCCTTGTGGGAGTCGGATGTTAGTGTCGGCAGCATCTTCAGAGAACTTTCAGTGAACATGGTTTCAACAAGCCATCTGGAAGACGGAGATGAAGAAATGATCCAATCCGATACAGATCCTTGGATCAAACACTTAAACAATCTTTGGGACACTCGCTTTGAACAACGCGAGCCTCCTACAGAAGATAAGGTTGTCCAGATCAATCTAGGAGATGAGGCTAATCCTAAGCCCATCTTCATAAGCGAAGGCCTATCACCTTCTGAGAAAAAGGATCTAATATCTCTTATACAAGGGTATATAGACGTCTTCGCTTGGAATTACGAGGACATGCCTGGACTTGATCCTCGGGTGGCTATGCATCGCCTCAACATTAATACAGACGTAAAGCCCGTCAAACAACAACGACGGTTCCGTCCAGAAGTAATGGAGGCAATTCAATTAGAAGTCAGAAAGCTTATAGACTCTGGCTTCATTAGAGAAGAGCAACATCCCGACTGGTGGCCAACATTGTTCCCGTTGCTAAAAAGAACGGAAAGATCCGAATCTGCATTGATTTTCGTGATCTAAACGAGGCCTGTCCCAGGGATGAATTCCCACTGCCAATCACAGATGTCATGATTGACAATACATGTGGATTCGAGCGAATGTCCTTCATGGATGGATTCTCAAGATATAATCAAATCAAAATGTATCCTGATGATGAAAAGCATACCTCTTTCAGGACACCATTGGGGGTATATTGCTACACCGTCATGCCCTTCGGTCTGAAGAATGCAGGGGCAACATATCAAAGGGCCATGAATTCCATTTTCCACGAACACATGCTCAAAACGGTGGAATGCTTGTTGACGACATCGCAGTAAAAAGCCGCGCTAAAGGTGATCATATAACTGATCTAAAGGTTGTCTTCGACATCATGCGGGCCCATCAATTGAAGATGAACCCTACAAAGTCCTTCCTGGGGGTGGCTAGTGGCAAATTCCTAGGATTTGTCGTGACCTCTACGGGGATTCATTTGGACCCGGAAAAGGTTCGTGCTATCCAGGAGATGCAACCTCCGAGAAACCTCAAGGAGCTCAGGAGATTGCAAGGACGATTGGCGTACATCCGAAGGTTTATCTCAAATCTCTCAGGAAGATGCCAATCCTTTTCTAAATTAATGAAGAAAGGTGTTTCGTTCATTTGGGACAGCGCTTGCTAGCAAGCATTTGAGGAAATTAAACAGTACCTCACACAACCGCCAGTCCTTGCAGCTCCGGTGTCTGAAAAATCTTTCCTGATATACGTCCGAGCGATGGATCATTCTTTAGGAGCTCTACTAGCCCAGAATGATGATCAAGGACGAGAGCAAGCAATCTACTATTTGAGTAGAACGATGATCGGAGCCGAGCATTGTACAACTCGATCGAGGAGTGTTTGGCATTGGTGTTTGCTATTCAGAAAATGCGACACTATTTGGTAGGCCAGACAATAAAAGTCATATCAAAAGTCAACCCCTTGAGGTTACTTATGACAAAGCCTTCATCATTGAACGGCCGGCTGGCAAAATGGGCCAAATTGCTATCCCAATACGAAATGCACTTTTTACCACAAAAAGGCGTGAAGGGTCAAGCGGTGGCGGATTTCCTGGCTGAGCATCCAGATTCGAGGGCAGCCAAACTTTACGAGGATCTCCCAGACGAGGTCGCTGAAGCCTGCCAGACCCAGACATCCTTCGAAAGGCAGGTGTGGCAACTTTTCTTTGATGGTGCATCGAGAACAAGCCCAAAAACACATAGTGGCAGGGGTAGGAGTAGTACTCGTCTCCCCACAGAACTATGTGATTCCTCGAGCTGTCTCATTAACTGAGCCTTGTTCCAACAATGTGGCGGAGTACAATGCTCTCTTGATTGGGATGCAACTCGCCGATGAGATTGGCGTTAAAAATCTCGAGGCATATGGTGACTCTAAACTCATCGTCAGCCAAGTTTGCGGGGAGTACGAAGTCAGACATGAAGACCTAGTACTCTATTACAACGCAACTTCCGCATGGCCGAGAGGTTCACGAACTTTTACATCGACCATGTACCGCGCAAGCAAAATGCGCATGCAGACGCACTGGCGTCCCTTGCTGCCTCTTTAGCTCTTCCAGCCGGAGCAGTGGAGAAGATATTTTGTCCACAGCCATGACCTGTATTGTCCGAGAATTACTCTTGAGGACTACCCGGAGCCAACAGGAGATTGTCAAGGCAAAAAAGCGCTGGAGTCTGTTTGGCCCAAGGTTACAATCACCCTTGTTTAGTGTATTTTGATGATTACAAAACATATTAGTTATTTGTACTAATAACAATTGTTGTTTAAGTGTGTTTTCAGGTTTATTATCATACTAGAAGTACTCTCACTCAAATATAAGGCTTTTGGACTCAAGACTATTCAATTTGGGCTCAAGTTGCAACATTGAAGATCAAGTGAAGATAGCCCACCTTGAAGAATAGCTTTGAAGTCTTTTAGAAGTTTGTAAGTTTAGAATGTTAAAGTTTGAATATAGGAAATTTGGCTTTAGGATTTGCACACACACTTGTTTCATGTATTTCCTATGTTTTGAAAATAGGTTTTGAAAAATGGTTATTTCTAAGTTTATGCCTTAGTTTATATATACATGTACCAAGCTTTATATCCTGAAAAACTTGTTTAAAAACATGTGTATAAACTATTTTCTGCATAATACTTAGCTATATGTATTTTTAAAATATTTATCAAATTTTTTCTAACTCAAAACAGCCCTGTTTTTCAGTGTCAGGCAACATCGGTCGACCGGCCCGGTCGACCGGCGCTGTGCCTGGACATGCACTGTTTGTGCATGTCTCGGTCGACCGGACCAGTCGACCGACAGAGAGCATTCTGCTCTCGGGAATTTTCGGTCGACCGGACCGGTCGACCGGAAGAAGGAAACTGTGTTTCCTCCTTTTGGGTCGGTCGACCGGACCGGTCGACCGGGAGCCAACGGCTACTTCCAGCTGGCCTGGCGGTCGACCGGACCGGTCGACCGCCAAGCCTGCAAAATAGCAACGGCTCTTTCCTCTTTGGGATTTTCTGAAAATCTGTTTTCTTTTCTGTTTTAACAGACTTTTGGAGAGTTGTTGGGGTGCTTTTGCAGGTTGAATTAGGTGAAAAGAAAATGTTTTTAACTTATTTTCAACCCTATAAATAGAGGAGAAGTCTCTCCTTCATACTACTAAGAAAAATTCCTCAAGTTTAGTTGTTTTCAAAAGAGAAAAGAAAAAAAGTTTGAAGCTTTCAATTCCCACTCTTTCAAGATTGTTTTTCAGTTGTGTTTGATTCTCTATATCACTCTACAACTGAAGTTTTCTCACCACACTTCATAGAGCCAAAAATCCTATACTCATTCTATAGTGAAGTTGTAAATTGAAGTGAGAGTATTTGTAAAAGATTGAGAAAAAGTGTAGTGATCAAGTTGTGATCACTTTGTTCTTGTAATTCCTTCTTGTGGAGCAACCTCTTCGGTAGAGGTCCTTTGTATTCGGTGGAGCTCGGTGCTCGGTCTTCGGTAGACCAATTGTAAAGGCATCCTCGGTGGATAGTGGAAACCCTTCACGGAGGTGAAGGCGGGGACTAGAGCAAGTGTGCTCGAACCTCGAAACAAATCATCTTGTTTGCGATTGCCTTTGCGTTATTCTTGCTTTACATTTCTCTTGCTTTATATTGTCTTGAATTATTTGCTTGAGAACTAACCCTCTACTGTGCAATCTTGTCTTGTTTACTTTACTTGCTATACTTGTTGTGTTACATTGTGTGCATCTCATTTCTCATCATCATACTTGGCATTGATCGATCACACCTCAATACAACACGATTGCATTGCGCACCTCTAACCCATATCTAGGGGAATTGGGAGGAAGGAGTTCAGAACCTCGCAAGGGGTATTCGGCTCTTAGTCGTGTTTTGAGAGATCGTTGCATCACTCATTTAATTAAAGTTTAAAAAGATCATTAGATTAGCATTCACACCTATTCACCCCCCCTCTAGGTGTTTTTCAATTGGTATCAGAGCTTGGACTCTAGGATTTGGTTTAACCACCTTAGAGAAGATCTTAATTTGCTAATCATTTCATTCATACTCATATAGTAAAAATGGCCGATGGAATTAAAACCCCTCCTAAGTTTGATGGACTTAACTTTCCCATATGGAAAGTTAAGATGACCGTGTTTTTTGCAATCTCTAGGTAGCCGAGTTGCAAAGGCCGTGACTAAGTCCTTTAGTGTACCCCCCGGTGACGAATCCACTTGGTCCGAAATAGAGACTAAGGAATTCGATGCCAATGCCAAAGCTCACTATGCACTTCTACAAGCCCTTAATGATGATGACATATCTAGGGTTATACATTGCAAATCCGCATATGAGATTTGGTCACACTTGATAGTCACACATGAGGGGACCTCACAAGTAAAGAAGGCTAAGATTGACCTTCTTCGGTCTCAATATGAAACATTTTGCATGCAAGAAAATGAAACCATAGATGATATGGTTACAAGATTTACCAAGATTACTAATGGACTCTCTTCCTTAGGTGAAGATATCAACAATGATCAAAGAGTAAGGAAGATCATCCGGGCTCTTCCTCCTTCATGGGAAGTTAAAGCTACAACCTTGAAGGAACTCAACGACAATGAAGAGATGGAGCTCATAGGTCTCATTGGGAACCTCAAAACCCATGAGATGGAAAGGAAAGCAAGGGAGGACATGGCTCCTACCAAGAAGAAGACCATCGCCTTCAAAAGTCAAGCTCCACACTCCGATGAAGATGATGAAGAAGAAGATGATGAGGAGCTCTCACTCCTTGTTAAGAATGTCCGGAGGATGTACAACAAGGCGAAGTACCAAGGTAGAAGGAGATGGCAAGGAGGCAAAGAAGAAAGAAAGATCATATGCTTCAATTGCCAAAAACGGGACACATTGTGGCGGAGTGTCCGGAAAAAGCAAAGCCTTCCACTTCAAAGAAGCCTTACAAGAAGAAGGCTATGAAGGCAACTTGGGATTCGGAGACCGAATCCGAAGAAGAGATTGACACCGCCAACATGTGCTTCATGGCCAATGAAAGCACAAGCAAGGTAACCCCTTCCACCCCTTTTGATGATGAACTCTCCATGGATGAACTAGGAGAAGCTTTTGTTGAGTTATCACAAAATTATGATTTCTTGAAGAAAAAGTATTTAAAAATGAAAAAGGAAAATGAATCTTTAAGTCATCAAGTTTTTACTCTTACAAAAGAAAAGGATGATTTGGTTTCCACCTTGACCACTACTAAAAATGATTTTGAAAAATATAAGATTTCTTGCAAAGGTAAGGCCCCACTAATTGATTCTAATGAAGTTTCTATGCTTAAGGAAAGATTAGATTCATTAAGTGTTGTTTTGAAAAATTGTGAATTTAACAAGAAGAAAATTGAGGCTATGTTTCCTAAGAAGCAAGCCCCAAAGAAAAATGCTCATGTTCATGTTCATGCTACACAACCTAAACAACATGGCAAAACCCCAAAACATGCTCACACTACACATCATGCTTTCATGTATAGAAAAGTGTACTCATGTTCACATTGTGGGCGAAAGGACACTTAGCTAATTTTTGTTATGATAGACTAAGTGCATCACATCATAATGTTTGGGTTCGTAACACTAACTTTCAAGGACCCAAGAAAGTTTGGGTACCAAAGTCAACAATTGTTTTAAATGATGTAGGTACTTTCCAAAGCCCAACGACGTAGAGGGTTGTGGTATCTTGATAGCGGTTGCTCAAGGCACATGACTTGGGATATCAACAACTTTGCAACCCTATCAAGATATCATGAAGGTGGCACCGTCACCTTCGGAGATGACGCCAAGGGTAAAATCATCAGTATTGGTAATGTAAAACTTGGCACTTCTCCTTTAATTGAAAATGTAGTTTTAGTTGATGGCCTCAAGCATAATCTCTTGAGTGTGAGTCAACTTTGTGATAAAGGTTTTGATGTAGTTTTTGATAATGTTACTTGTAAAGTTATTGATAGAATTTCTAATGTTTGTGTATTTTCCGGTTTTCGTGAAAGTAATGTTTATATGATTGATATGTTGAACATGTCTTGTAATATTACTTGTTTGAAAGCCCTCGATGATGACTCTTGGTTGTGGCATAGGAGATTAGGGCATATTTCTTTTGATCATATTTCTAGATTAAATTCAAAGGAAATGGTGAAAGGTATTCCTTGCTTGAATTTTGAAAAGGACCGAGTTTGTGACGCATGTCAATTTGGGAAACAAACTAAGTCTTCTTTCAAGTCAATTAAGGATATCATGACATCACGTCCTTTGAAATTAATCCATATGGATCTATTTGGCCCAACACAAACCAAAAGTCTAAGTGGGAATAGATTTGCTTATGTTTTGGTTGATGATTTTTCAAGATTTACATGGGTTTTCTTTCTTGAACACAAAAACCAAGCATTTTCGTATTTCCAAACTTTTAAGAAAAGAGTTGAAAAAAAAAGGATTCTTTGATTTTGAGAATAAGAAGTGATAGAGGAGGTGAATTCATTAACCAACCCTTTACCACTTTTTGTGATGAACATGGAATAAAGCATGAACTTTCTTGTCCTAGAACTCCACAACAAAATGGAGTAGTTGAACGGAAAAATAGAACATTACAAGAGATGGCTAGGACAATGCTAAGTGAATATGGTCTACCACATTATTTGTGGGCCGAGGCCGTAAATACATCATGCTACATATCTAATCGTGTTTTCTTGTGTAAAAATACTACTAAAACTTCTTTTGAAATGTATTTTTCTAGAAAACCTAATGTTTCCTATTTTAAAGTTTTTGGATGCAAATGTTTTGTTTTAAATACAAAAGATAATTTGGGAAAATTTGATCCTAAATCTTATAAGGCTATTTTTGTAGGTTACTCAAACACTAGTAAAGCTTATAGAGTTTTCATTAGATCATCTTTGACTATTGAAGAGTCTATTCATGTTAAGTTTGAGGAATCTAACAAGTTTGTTAAGAATGTTGTAGAGATGATGCATTGGATGAAGGCATGGAGAAAGTGACCTTGGAGGATGCTTCTACTATGGGAGACAAACCAAAAGGATGATGAAGGAAGCAATGCTAAAGTGGAAGAGGCACAAGAGAATGAAAATCAAACACATGAGGTGGAGCCTACTCAACCACTACCAAAGGATTGGAGATACAATCCACATCATCCCAAGGACCTCGTCATAGGTGAAGTATCAAAAGGGGTAACTACTCGCTCTAAAATTCAAGATTATTGTGGCCACTTTGCATTTATTTCACACATAGAACCCAAAAATGTGCTCGAAGCCGAGGCCGATTCATATGGTTGCTAGCCATGCAAGAGGAGCTCAATCAATTTGAGCGCAACCAAGTTTGGCACCTTGTTCCTAGGCCCCACGATAGACCAACAATTGGTACTAAGTGGATCTTTAAGAATAAGTTGGATGAATCGGGTAATGTAGTTAGAAACAAGGCTAGGTTAGTTGCCCAAGGTTACACTCAAATCGAAGGGATCGATTTTGAAGAAACCTTTGCACCCGTAGCACGGCTTGAAGCCATACGGATGACATTAGCATTTGCCTCATATAAAGATTTCAAATTATTTCAAATGGATGTTAAAAGTGCTTTTCTAAATGGATTTATTGAAGAGGAGGTGTATGTTGAACAACCCCCCGGGTTTGTTGATCCTACACATCCGGATTTTGTTTTTAAATTAGATAAAGCTCTTTATGGTTTAAAACAAGCCCCTAGGGCTTGGTATGAAAGACTTTCTTCATTTTTGATTTCAAATGGTTTTAAGAAAGGTAAAATTGATACAACTTTGTTTACAAAACATGTAGAAAATGACATTCTTATTGTGCAAATTTATGTAGATGATATTATTTTTGGTTCTACTAATGAATCTCTTTGCAAAGCTTTTGAGTCATGCATGAAGGATGAATTTGAAATGTCTATGATGGGGGAGCTCAACTATTTCCTTGGACTCCAAATCAAGCAAAGGAAGGATGGGATCTTCATCAATCAAGCCAAGTACACAAAGGAACTAATCAAAAGGTTTGGACTTGAAGGATCAAGAGTAAGCAAAAACTCCCATGGCAACAACTACAAAGCTTGACAAGGATGAACAAGGTAAAAGTGTAGACATTAAACTTTATAGAAGTATGATTGGTAGTTTGCTTTATTTAACGGCTAGTAGGCCGGATATTATGTTTTCCGTTTGTCTTTGTGCACGTTTTCAATCTTGTCCTAAAGAATCTCACATAATTGCGGTTAAACGCATAATTAGATACCTTAAGGGCACTATTGAAATGGGTTTATGGTATCCTAAAACCGGATTATTTGAAATGAAGAGTTTTTTCGGATGCCGACTATGCGGGTTGTAGGGTAGATAGGAAGAGCACAAGTGGAACATGTCAATTCTTAGGTAATTGTCTTGTATCTTGGTCTTCCAAAAAGCAAAATTCGGTAGCCCTATCAACCGCCGAGGCGGAGTATGTTGCGGCCGGAGCTTGTTGTGCACAAGTTCTTTGGATGAAACATACTCTCCTTGACTATGATTTACACTTTGATCATGTTAAAATATTTTGTGATAATACTAGTACTATTCACATGACAAAGAATGCAAATCAACATAGTAAAACCAAACACATTGACATTAGGTATCACTTTCTTAGAGATCATTATGAGAAAGGTGATATTGATATTGATTATGTTTCTACCGATTTTCAACTTGCCGATATTTTTACTAAACCTTTAGACTATGCTAGATTTTCATTTATTTGTGGTGAGTTGAATGTTTGTATTATGGATTCTTAAAATTAACCCTTTTATCTAATTTTCAATTATTTTGTTTTTAACCCTTTTTGATGTATGACAAAAAGGGGGAGAATAAGTTTGTTAAATAAGTGTTTAAATTTAAACTTTCTAAGTTTGATACTATTTGAGTTTCAATTCATGAAGAAAAAGAAAGTTTGTGTTTATTTGAGCTTTTGGACAAAAACTATTGTGTTTGTTAAATGCTTTATGTATGCTTACATAGCTTTTCATATTCATGATAAATACATAGCATTGTTTGAGGGGGAGCTTTCCAAGCTTTTCTTCCTTTATGTGTTTCAATAACTTATATGTTTTGTCATCATCAAAAAGGGGGAGATTGTTGGCCCAAGGTTACAATCACCCTTGTTTAGTGTATTTTGATGATTACAAAACATATTAGTTATTTGTACTAATAACAATTGTTGTTTAAGTGTGTTTCAGGTTTATTATCATACTAGAAGTACTCTCACTCAAATACAAGGCTTTTGGACTCAAGACTATTCAATTTGGGCTCAAGTTGCAACATTGAAGATCAAGTGAAGATAGCCCACCTTGAAGAATAGTTTTGAAGTCTTTTAGAAGTTTGTAAGTTTAGAATGTTAAAGTTTGAATATAGGAAATTTGGCTCTAGGATTTGCACACACACTTGTTTCATGTATTTCCTATGTTTTGAAAATAGGTTTTGAAAATGGTTATTTCTAAGTTTTATGCCTTAGTTTATATATACATGTACCAAAGCTTTATATCCTGAAAAACTTGTTTAAAAACATGTGTATAAACTATTTTCTGCATAATACTTAGCTATATGTATTTTTAAAATATTTATAAAATTTTTCTAACTCAAAACAGCCCTGTTTTTCAGTGTCAGGCAACATCGGTCGACCGGCCCGGTCGACCGGCGCTGTGCCTGGACATGCACTGTTTGTGCATGTCCGTCGGTCGACCGGACCAGTCGACCGACAGAGAGCATTCTGCTCTCGGGAATTTTCGGTCGACCGGACCGGTCGACCGGAAGAAGGAAACTGTGTTTCCTCCTTTTGGGTCGGTCGACCGGACCGGTCGACCGGGAGCCAACGGCTACTTCCAGCTGGCCTGGCGGTCGACCGGACCGGTCGACCGCCAAGCCTGCAAAATAGCAACGGCTCTTTCCTCTTTGGGATTTTCTGAAAATCTGTTTTCTTTTTCTGTTTTAACAGACTTTTGGAGAGTTGTTGGGGTGCTTTTGCAGGTTGAATTAGGTGAAAAGAAAATGTTTTTAACTTATTTTCAACCCTATAAATAGAGGAGAAGTCTCTCCTTCATACTACTAAGAAAAATTCCTCAAGTTTAGTTGTTTTCAAAAGAGAAAAGAAAAAATAGTTTGAAGCTTTCAATTCCCACTCTTTCAAGATTGTTTTTCAGTTGTGTTTGATTCTCTATATCACTCTACAACTGAAGTTTTCTCACCACACTTCATAGAGCCAAAAATCCTATACTCATTCTATAGTGAAGTTGTAAATTGAAGTGAGAGTGTTTGTAAAAGATTGAGAAAAAGTGTAGTGATCAAGTTGTGATCACTTTGTTCTTGTAATTCCTTCTTGTGGAGCAACCTCTTCGGTAGAGGTCCTTGTATTCGGTGGAGCTCGGTGCTCGGTCTTCGGTAGACCAATTGTAAAGGCATCCTCGGTGGATAGTGGAAACCCTTCACGGAGGTGAAGGCGGGGACTAGAGCAAGTGTGCTCGAACCTCGAAACAAATCATCTTGTTTGCGATTGCCTTTGCGTTATTCTTGCTTTACATTTCTCTTGCTTTATATTGTCTTGAATTATTTGCTTGAGAACTAACCCTCTACTGTGCAATCTTGTCTTGTTTACTTTACTTGCTATACTTGTTGTGTTACATTGTGTGCATCTCATTTCTCATCATCATACTTGGCATTGATCGATCACACCTCAATACAACACGATTGTATTGCGCACCTCTAACCCATATCTAGGGGAATTGGGAGGAAGGAGTTCAGAACCTCGCAAGGGGTATTCGGCTCTTAGTCGTGTTTTGAGAGATCGTTGCATCACTCATTTAATTAAAGTTTAAAAAGATCATTAGATTAGCATTCACACCTATTCACCCCCCCCTCTAGGTGTTTTTTAGAGTCGTCAATCGGTCCAGAGCCTAGAGACTGGCGATTCTCCTATATTGATTATGTCTTGTACGGCATCCTGCCTGAGGACATCAAAGAAGCGGCGGCCATTCGAAGGAAAGCCCCCAAATTCTACTATAATGCGATCACACGAACATTGTATCGTCGATCGCATGACGGGATCTTGCTTCGCTGCCTTTCACCAAAGGAGCCAACAGGAGATTGTCAAGGCAAAGAAGCGCTGGAGTCGTCAATCGGTCCAGAGCCTAGAGACTGGCGATTCTCCTATATTGATTATGTCTTGTACGGCATCCTGCCTGAGGACATCAAAGAAGCGGCGGCCATTCGAAGGAAAGCCCCCAAATTCTACTATAATGCGATCACACGAACACTGTATCGTCGATCGCATGACGGGATCTTGCTTCGCTGCCTTTCACCAAAGGAGGCACATGAGATATTAAAAGAAGCCCATGACGGTATGTGTGGAGCCCATCAACCTGGCCCAAAACTTGCATACCGACTCCAAAGGTTGGGATATTATTGGCCCAAGATGATTGCTGATGCCGTCACTTATGCCAGAAAATGTCATGCCTGCTAAGTGCATGGCGATTTCATCCATCAAGCATCAGGGTACCTTCACTCTACGACCTCTACCTGGCCATTTGAAATGTGGGGGATGGATGTAGTTGGCCCTATCAGCCCTCCATCATCAAAAGGACATCGGTTTATTTTGGCCATAACCGATTACTTCTCCAAATGGGCTGAGGCCGTCCCTTTGAAGGAGGTGAAGTCATCTGATGTGATCAAGCTCGTGAAACATCACGTCATTTACCGTTTTGGGGTGCCTCGACGAATAGTCCACGACAATGGGCCCCAGTTCATCAGTCAGGCTTTCCAAAGGTTCTGCGCTAAGTTCAGAATCCAGAGTGTATCCTCAACGGCATACTACCCCGTCGCTAATGGTCTCGCAGAAGCTTTCAACAAGACCATTGGCAAGCTTCTCAAGAAATTCGTCTCGAAAAGTCAATGTGACTGGGACAACAAGCTGGTGAATGCTTATGGGCTTATCGCACAACTGTTCAAACCCCAACTAAAGCGATGCCATTTTCCTTGGTATATGGGTGTGAAGCCGTGCTTCCACTAGAAATCCAAATCCATCTCTACGCGTCGCCCTGACAGCGGAGATGACAACAGAGGAGAAGCATCGACAACGACTCCATGAATTGGAGGCCTTGGATGATAAACGTCTGCAGGCCCAATAACAAATCGAGATTTACCAAGCCCGGATTACCAGAGCCTTCAACAAGAAAGTCAAAGTGCGAACTTTCAAGAAAGGCGACCTTGTCTTAGCCGTCAGAAGACCTATGGTGATGACACATAAGACAAAAGGAAAATTCCAGCCCAAATGGGAGGGACCATTTGTAGTAGAGTCAGTCTACTCAAATGGATCATATCACCTCATAATCTCAAATGGCGATACACTCATAATGCCGATCAATGGCAGATTCCTGAAGAAGTACCATCCTTGATAGTACTCCTCCACCGATCAAGTTAAAAGTACACCTCTGATCAAAACGAGAAGAGCGTCTTCATTAACATCCGATGCCTCCAATGGCTAAGGATAGAGAAAAATGTTGGCCTTTAAGCCCAACATAAGTCTTCGACAACTCACTATGCTGAGGGGAATAGCATGGCTAGCCCAACTCAAACGGTAGTTGGTAAAGGCACCTCAAATCCGTTGACAGCTGAGGGTTTGCTAAAAACCCTGGGTTCTAATGTTCCCATCTTCATTAACATCCGACACCTCCGACGGCTAAGGATAGAGGAAAATGTTGGCCTTTAAGCCCAACATAAGTCTTCGACAACTCACTATGCTGAGGGGAATAGCATGGCTAGCCCAACTCAAACGGTAGTTGGTAAAGGCACCTCAAATCCGTTGACAGCTGAGGGTTTGCTAAAAATCCTAAGTGGATGTAGTTCCACTCTTTCCTCCAAAAATCCCTTACCAATTCTCATCCACAGAATGGTAGGTCTACGAAATACAATCATTGCTACGTTAACACTATACCTCTGGTAATGAAAATTTTCAATACTCCTTGTCGAGTATAAACTTTACTTGTCAACTCTACATGGAGCAGCAAAACTTCAAATTTGCCAAGTTAATACTATACCTCTGGCACTCCAAACTTCACTTATCAATTCTCATCAATAGAATGGCAGGCCCTCAAATTGCTCATATCGCAAGTCCACTACTGTCAAGTTAATACCACACCTCTGACAATATACTGTTAAGTTAACATTACACTTCTAACAGTAATCAAGTTACTGCCAAGTTCAATATTAAACCTCTGACAGTCATCTTCCCTCAGACTTTCAGATCGAAGCTGAAATGAACGATGCTAAGTTTAATACTACACCTTTAGCGTCCAAGTCATTGCTAAGTTCAACAATACACTTAAGGCCATGACTTTCCCTCGGACTTCCTTGTTGAAGTCGAGATAACCAATGCCAAGTTCAAAAATACACCTCTAGCATTACCCTCACTGCCAAGTTAAACATCACACCTATGACAGTGATACTTTCAGTTTTCCCAAATGAGATCTGAAATGCTTCTGAGTCAAGTTAATATCACACCTCTGACTCACATCCTTGTCAAGTTAACATCACACTTCTAACAAGACTACATTCAACCCGTTAAGTTAATATCACACCTCTAACGGTAAAGACTTTCCTAGATCCCCCGCGAATCTAGTCTTACTTGTTATCTCGTCAACAAAATAACAAGCCCACTTAAAAACATTGTTAGGTTAACATTACACCATTAACAGTGTTTTCATTAACTCCCCAGCTGATCTTAATCAAGTTAATCCCAAACCTCTGATAAAAGTTCATCCTCCCTGGGGGTACAAATTCAGCTTGTCATTCTCCGTTATAGATTGGCAGGTCCACAAAAGTTATCTTATCTCTGTTAAGTTAATATCACACCTCTGACAGCATTGTGGAGTTCCTGAAATAGGATCTCTCTCTAAAAAAATTTGACTCGTCAAGATTGTCATTATAGTTTTGACAAGTCAAAGGTTCTTTACTTCTATTCGTCTGACTTTCAATACAAAAAGGAAGTTCAAGACAATAGAAGGAGACAAAAAGAAATGTGTCGCTTTTATTTATATCCAACATATGAAAGTGATACAAAACGCTCTCTTATTCAATAAGATTGAGTGTTACAGATAAAGGAGTACAAAGAAGTCCCTCTCTCTCTCTCAAAGGCTGCACTCACTCCTTGAAACTGCTCACAATTCAAAGTACAAGGTGTTTGGAAAGGCGCCAAAGTAGAATTGAGCACTGCGGCGACGATCGGAAGCTGGTTGCACCACGATGCATGATGTAAACATCGAAGAAGCTCATCGTTAACCAGCAACAATGGTGTTTCTTGAGGTCGAAAAGTAGCAGAATCTTCTGATTCCACCTGACCATCCGAAGTGGGGGTATGATCCTTCGTTGATGAACATCTCCACCACCAGAAAGTCATCCAATGAGCATGGAGCTCTCATCGATGTCACTTCTGGGGTAGGTGAAGGGAGAATCCAAGACCATACTCACCACTATATCCACCGCCATACTCACTCTGACTATGCCATGCCAAGAAGCATGACTGGTGCATTGAATCTAAAGAGATCTTGGCGAGGGTCCGATCCCCGTCTCCCGAAGACGGGAGCCATGACTTCTTCTCCTGTGGTCGACCATCGACCAAGTTCGCTGGCCGATATATTCTCCCAAGGGCCCAACGGATATGAAAAAGGATGATTAAGCCTACCTGCGAGAAGCAAACAATTAAAAGATCTGAAGTTTAGTATATTTCAACAGAAAAAACTAAGCGACAGACGCAGTTATTGCTGAAAGCTTCAGACGCAGGAATGACCCGCGCAGTGAGCCAAACTTCTGTGGTGGCAGAAACAGACGCGATCAAAACTGTGATACACACAAAAGTCGAACACAGTCTGGTTTTGCACCCGCGTCTAAGGTTCGAAACGCGAAAATTGCCATCTCCCTGTTTGATGAACAGGGGTTGTAAAATTCAGGCCTGAAACCTTTGATCTAAGTCAACAGCCTCAGACGCGTGCTCTATATGTAAAGCCCACGGTCCAGGTGCAAAAGTCCATTATACTCGCGTCCAGAAAATTTTAAGTCAGAATTTTCTAAATGGCGCAACTTCCAAAAGATGGGTGCACCAGCTAGACTTCAGGAGAAAGTAAAGAAGATGAATCTCTTTAAGAGATATCAAAACTCAAACTCAGTTGGGCTGAAAATGTCATGGCGAACCAAGAAGTCATACCCGCAGAGATCCCCATTAAGGGTTGAACTTTCTGCATCAAGGCGCGGACGTAAAAGGTGCTCAAGGAGACGCTTTTTGATCTTGAAATCACTTGACAGTATAGTCTTCTGGAGAGATTAAACAGAAGCATGAAAGCTCTGGGTCATCATCGTCCATGGAGGCAAGTCCCAGATAAAAGTCCTTGAAGAGAAAAGACAGAATCGCTCAGAGCATTCGCCCTCAAAGGAAAAACAGTCTAAGTAATGGACTGCTGAAAAGAGAAGCTGAGCCCTATTTATAGGCAAACCACAAAGCCCATAATTAATGGCTCGCTAATCAGAACCGTCGGCTTTAATTCCCGTACGACTGTCAAAGCCCAATGGAGGGCTGACACGTGGATCGTCGCTTCGGGAAGCAACAAAGACGCGAGTCTCCAACCGCCAGCGCCGATTTGGCATTTAAAGGCATTAGTGTCTAAACCCAATGAAAGGGCTGACGCGTGGACTGCCGCTTTGGGAAAACATCGGATGACGCGAGTCCCCAATCGTCAACGTCAATTTGATATTTAAAGATCTAACAAATCTTTATGACAGGCTGCATGTAACGCCTGGGAAGTTGCACCAAACGCAGACCCGAGAGCCGCGTCCAGGAACCTGCGTCCCTTTGTGAATACGAAGGCGGCGTCCTTTTTTTATTCCAGTTAATGACGATCGCGTCTCTTGGAGCAGTTCAGAGCTGCACCCCCTTAGCAAAGAGGTACCCATTCTGGGGGTCGCGCTTTGAAATCATGTAAAACTGGAAAGCTGCGTCCTAATACTCGCTTCTACAACAAGGAAAGCCTATGTCATTCATAGGACCTAGAGACGTGTCTCCACAAAGACAGTGCCGCGTCCCCATCAATCAGCTGAATTCTATGCGTCAGCATTGGAGGAGTATAAAACTGCATCCTCACTGCATCCTGAATTCTTCATTTGGGTAGAGTTAAGGGCTGCGGCCAGGGAGCCGCGTCCTTCCATAACCAAAGCCACGTCCTTGGCGCAAACTTGAACCGCGTCTCAATTTGCAGGACAGAGTCGCATTTCCCGGGACTGCGTCTCCACCACAAAATCAGAGACGCGTTTGGCAAACTCAGTTCAGCCTGAGTTTATTTAGAGTCAGTCAAAGATCACAACCAAAGACTGCAGCTAAGAAATTAGATTCATCTACAGTGGAACAATGAAGATGGAGTAAAATCCCAAAGACTTTTATTATTTAAGCCAAAATGATAAAAGTACTACAAACACTCTTGATGAATAGAGTGCTCTCTTCTTTAAAAAAAAGAAGAGAGAAAAGAAAGAGAAGGCTAATAATCTTGATTAGCCAAAGAACGGATTTGTTCTCGGAGGCAATGTATCTCATGCTGACGCACTTTCTCAGCCTCCATGAGGGCTTAGACCCGCAACTCCTCCTCAGTTAAGAATTTCTTCGTAGCCAGCTGCGCTCGTAGGGATTCCAATCTGGAGGAGTGAGTGGAGAGGTTTTCTTCAACCCGTGTCCTGGCTGCTTCCAGCTCTTCCAGCTTCTTCCTGGCAGTGGCAAACTTCTGCTCGTTGATTGCAATCAAGGCCTCTGCCTTGGCTATGGTGGCCCGAGCACTGATAATAACCTGCTCTGCGCTCTGCATGAAGAGTTCAGATTCCCTTGAATCGCCAATCAGCCTTTGATGGTCAGCCTGGAAATGTTGGAGATGGTGGGTCTCTTCAGCTATTCTTTCCTCCATCTTCTTTCGCTCTTGGTCTTGAGCAGCAAGAAGCCTAGTCAGGGTTACCCGGGCCTCGTGAACTGAGCCAGCGTCTTCCAAAGACTTAAGCTCTTTCAGATCACTCCCCAACTGCTCCACCAGTATCACACATGCCCTAGCGTGCGAAGGACCTCCAGTATGACCAATGTTCTCAATCAGATTTTCGAGAAGCACTCGGGCAAATTCGAAAGAACTGCCCCCATAAAGGATGAGGTCGATGCATGATCGCATGGAAGTAAAGAACTGCTGCACCATTTGACGTGTCAGTTCTTCCATGATATCACCGGCTGGGGAGAATTCTGCTGTTGTGCTCCCAGATCCCCTCTCTATCACAGGGCGAGGGATGGGAATCAATTCGTCCCGTGCAGGAGTAGGGTCAACGACAGGTGCGGTAGAAGCTGAGATGGTCACCGGCACTTCTGGCGCAGTTACTGTCGTGGCAGCCTCCATGGCACCTGAAGTGGCAGCAAACCTGACTTCTTCGGAACCCTCGGTCGAGGGTTGAATTGTACTGCCTGCTGGGTCGACGCTGGCTGCCCCTGCTGAGTCGACACTGACTGCCAAGTCCTCTGCCTGAGCTTCCTCAGCACTCTCTGCAGATCACCAAAACATCAGTCATGACAATAAAAGGAAAATATTCAAAGCATCAATATTTCCTTACCAAGCCGAGGGTCCAAAGACGGCAGATCCCTGGGCAAATCTTGCAAGGTTGAGGTCTCTCCGACCTCAATAATTGCCCTGTCTTGAGGCATCTCAATAGCAGGAGCCTCAACACCCTCCTGCTGGGCCAGCTCCTGTATCATCTCCTCGATATGGGAGGAAGTCGCAGCCTCGCTGTCCGCGGCCAACCCTGCAGCATAAAGGAAAAATGTCAGAACCTTTTCCCTAGTTAAAAAGGGAAACCGGGTCAACAAGACGATAAGAGTACCTTCAACAGCAGCAATTGGTGCTACTGGCGAAACCGTCACAGGGTCGCACCTGTGTATTTCTTCCTCCGAGATATGTAAGAATTTGCTTGGATCTGGAAGAGTGGGTTCATCGCTAAAATTGACTTCATCGCCTGAATCATATTCGTCCTCGCCGGACGATGAAGACGATAGTTCAACGCGAGAAGCCTCGGCAATTGAGGCCTTGCCACCAAATACCCCAGTAGTAGGACTAGGGTCAACTACTACTCGCGAGCTGGAGATTAATACACCAGGAGACCCAGGCTGTTGTGCCTCATCTCTCCTTTCATGAGCCGAAGAAGACCCTGGTTGAGTTGAGACCCCCAGAATCTCAACATCATCCCTGCCCATCAGGGCAACCTCGAGCTGCTCGGCCTCATCAGTTGCGATGGGTTCATCAGCAAGCTCCCCTTCTTCTAAAATTACGGAGCCCCTGCTGCACAATCCATGAGAACGAACAAGGGGGGCGTCGTCTTCCTCCCCTCTTCTTCCCTCTGCTCTTCAACGCTGGAAGGGACGGTCTCTTCAGCGCCAAGTCTTTCCTGGCCTTCTTCGGGGCAGGCTCAGCTGTGAAAGTAGAGGCAGGCTCAGCTTGGAGAGTAACGCCATGAGGACGTTTATGCACCGCTTGTCGACGCCTTCTGGCACGCTGCTCCCTAGGTGGGGCTGCTCTCGGCTCCCCCCGTGTCTCCCCTCTGGCCTCCCTCTGAGCCGCTTGATATTCATCGATACCTCGTGAGCGCTTGTTGGACGCCACCTTCTCTTCATAAGACGCATTAATGCTCTTAATACATGAGCACTCTATTGAATAGCCAGACATCTTGCTAGCCTGGAAGTACCAGGTGCAGAAGCTAAGGCTTGCGTAGCAGTTTGGCGTCTTATGAGGTAAGAGGAAAAGAGCCTGTGTCCCCCCAGCCACGCTGTAATACCAAGCCCGAGCACTTTCAAACAGATTTCCACTGAAGGCAAGCTGAGCGTTAGGGTTGCCGCATATAGTTGGTCATAGCCGAACTGTCGGGCAAAACGATTCGGCATATAAGGCTCGATCGTGCACGAGTTCCCTTGCCGAAAGAGCAGATACCCGGCCGGATATTGATAAGCCACCAGAAGACTCCCGATGGCAGCCTCGTGAAGTCGTCCAGACCTACAATGTCAGCGAACTTATCCCCATAAGCAGCATCTGTAATCTCGGGAAGTAACGGTTGAGATGATAATTTGAAGCGTTTAGAATACACTTCCGAACGTAGAACATATAGTTGTTGCACCAGCTCGAATTCTCCAGCCGCTGCACAAAAGGGACAAACCCCTCGCATCGGGACACTGGCGTCATCAGTGAGGGGCAGTGCATCACGTACCAAGCCATTAAGTACGTGTAGGGAAGCTCGATCCGAGGGTTAGGGGTCTTCACTCTCGGCCTTCCCTCTGAGTCGACCTCCGGTTTACCTTGGGAGTCGACGATGGCCTCCACCACCCTGCACAGGCTCTGAGTCAGGGCCCGTAACCCGCTTTGGATACCGGCCACCATTGTCGGAAGGAGAGCTATGGACCTACCATAGGCCAGCAGCACCGCCGGATACACCACGTCGGCAACAATCACCTCATGCGGCAGTGTCGGCACTAAACAGCGTTTCAACACACAGCATGAGGAAACCCGCCAGTAGTGCCCGGTTAGAAATGGGGACCCGGGCTTGATGATGGAAACTTTTGAAAACCGTGTCAGGTTTGAAAGTATCTTCGTTCGACTATGTGGTATAAGAACTCACAGAGGCGTCGATCCTTTCGGCGATTTCTTCGTCAGAGCTGGGAGCCAGACTGGTCACTGAGTGGTCTTTCTCAGTGATACCATTAAACAAGTAGCTCGCCCAAGATAGCTGCTTAACTCCTCTAGTCCTCCAGGAGGTTATTGGCCGCAGATGTGGAAATGACATAGCACTTCCCAGTAGGTCTCATATACACGAGGGCACTCTTTCTTCAAGAGATGAAGTCTCAGAAGTGGGGATGTATTCCTCATAAGGAGCATCTCATATTACCAGCCTCGAGACTTATATAATTCATGCAGGGCGAGCCCATTTCTCCAACCGGGGTGAAGAACATCCCCATCAAAGAGTTGTAGTGCTCCAGGATCCCAAAGAAATTTTGGGAATTCTGTGGGATGCCATATTGCACAGCCCTAACTACTTGGTACAGTCCCCACCTGGTCCAATAGACCTCCGAGTTCGGTGAGGACAAAGTTTACCATCTTGCCCCACCAGTACTTGTCAGTGGAATGAATCCACCCAAGCGGGCAGAAGTCAGTGGGAAAATCACCCCCTACCTTCATGAATTGATTAATAAAGGTAGTGCCGAGCTGAGGAGTTTCCCCTACTGGGTAATCAGACCTGAGCAGTCCAGGAAACAGGCTAAAAACTTCCCTTCCATGACCGGCAGTGTGTACCTTCTTGGCGCCCAGGATGCCGAGAGAGACATTGGAGACAGGTCGGGCAAGGTCCCATTCCATTGACCGAGGGACAGACATGTGCTGGAGATAGGATAGAGGGTACATTCTCTCCATATTTGGAAGAAAGAATTTTCTACCCCCTATCTGGCGGAGCCACTTGTAATCGCCATCATGCAAGACGTAACCACCCTCACCAATATTGTCCCCAAAGAAGAAGACGGGTTTCTTCAATGGAATACGCGAATCCGTCTTAAATTCTGTGTCAGTCATAAGTTCCCGGAATGTCGCCATGTCGACCTTGGAGAGCCTCTCCCTCGCTCCTTCGGCTTGTCGGCGGTCACAGGAGCAGTCCTTTGCAACACGAAGGTTAAGTTGCGGTCAGCACCACCTACGTGCCCGAAGTGACACTTCTTGGAGAGAGGATCGGCGGAATATCGCACTGCGAAAAGAAAACAACACTTGATCAGAAATCTGAAGGGAAATGATTAAGTGTCCACAACTCAAACGCAAAAATAAACCCAGATGCGAAAATCATCAAAATCTACGATCGCGAGGCTGGCATGGAGCCCGCGTTTTGAAAATCTAAGATTTATGAAAAATCTCTAAGTACTTGGACTCAGACGCAAGATTCATGAGGACCAGCGTCTGATTTCACAAGACGCAAGAGTCATAAGAAATTTGCGTCTGAATCTTTCATACTTAGAAACATTCTAAGTGTTGAACCTGAAACGCAAGGCTCACTGGGGCCCTGTGTTCAACAAGCAGACGCAGATTCAAGCAGATAAAAGCAGCAAGGGTCATCAAACCTGCGCCTTATTTATCGACTCAAAAGCCGCGTCTGAAGATCAAACATGGGCTCGAGCCCGCGTTGGCGGGTCAATTTTAAAAGAGGGGTTCAAGAGTTCAAAGAACTCTATAAACCCTTTTAATGGTGGAAATCAAGTCCGATGGCTTTATACCTGAAATAGTGGTTTCCTGCATGGAGGAACCGCCCCTTGGAGTCTCAGCGACGACCGCCCGTGAAGATGAAGCAATTTGCTTGGCCTTTGGTGCTATTACGAATCAAAGATCCGGTGTTAAATGAAGTAAAGAGAACAAATGAAGCTCCTTTCTCAAAATCCTAACAGATACACACGAAGACGAAGGAGAGTCTAATGATGACTCTTGAAAGACTGTTGCCTTTTATAGGCACGGTGATTCGCAAAGATACGCGGCGCTTGGCTCGACGCCTAATTACCACCTGACGCGTGGACAGCGTATTAAATGCAGCGTAAAGTTCGCACGTCAAAAAGTAGATGTCCCCTCAATTCTACGGGACACGTGGCAGCGTGCTCATGACACGGATTCGCATCCAAGAGTCGCGTCTTCATCTCTAAAGATGCGTCCCTTCGATGGACGCACCCTTTCAACCCGGCCAAAGTCGCGTCTGCCTCATGGAGTAACAGTCGCTTTGTCATCCCAAAAGCAGTATCACCCCTGCGTCCACAGAACTGGCGTGTAGTCCTTGCTTCTGCAATTCAGTTCAAAAGCACACTGACACAAGCAGATGACTGCCCACCTTTAGTTTAAAGTACACCAACGACAAACTTAAAGCATCGGGGAGGTTTAGACTGTGTATCTAGACACTCCACGCGATCAGTTTTGGCGGCTTCAAAGAGTTCCACAGTACACTCAAGAAGGCCATACTCCAAACAAGATCAAACCCGGAGCTTTGTCAGTCCAACCATAAAAGTGGATTCAGCTAGAGTCCAAAGTATTTCGAAATCCGTCCTAGCTAACTGCGGAATATCGAAAACTTTGGAGGGGGTTCTGTAGGCTGTCTAAAAATCATTAAAGATAAGTCGTCAAAAGCAGAGTCCCGAGCTCCAGACGCAGGGCTAATCACGGCCAGCACTGCAGCACCAAGGCGCATGGGTCGAACCCGTGTCTCAGCCAGCACTGCGGCACCAAGGAGCGAGGGTCGAAACCCGCGTCTCACCAGCACTGCGGCACCAAGGCGCGAGGGTCGAAACCCGCGTCTCAGCCAGCACTGCGGCACTAAGGCGCGTGGGTCGAAACCCGCGTCTCAGTTGTAACCGTCCCGGTTATAGGGTCAATCACGGCCCACATAACGGGGAAAGTTAACCCCCCATTATGGAGTGTTTTTAGGAGGCACGTACGCTCCTGAAACCTTTATAAATAGCCCCGTTGCTATGGAAAAGGGGTCGGATTCCTTGGAGAGAAATCAAGGAGAAGAGCTTAACTTGAGAGCTTCCAAAGAGAAGGAAAGAGAGTCCAACTCTTCAAGTAACTTGCTGCGTACAAGTTAATCTTTGCCTGCAATCTCTTTGAGATTTTTGGTCGACAGAGCTGTGTTACTCCGTCCACCATCCGAAGAGAAGATCCCCAAAAGTTCCTGACGTTCACCCGGTCAACGGAAAACAAGATTCACTTTCCACCGCCACTTGAAGAACCCAGCACTAAACAAAGGAGGATTCAAGATTCAATATCCTCCCTCCCTTGTAGTCGGAGCATTAGTCCGTTGTAATCTTTCAATTGATTCAAGGAAATTTTACACCGAATTGTTATTCCGTACCAACATTATTGTTATATGCTGGGGATTGTTTGCTCACACTTGTATTCAACCAAGAGAGCCATAGTGGCACCTCAACTCTTATCTAGAGGAATCTTGAGGAGATAGTTCAGAGCTCTTCACCGAGAATTCGGCTACACTCTGTGTTATATCTTGTGTGTTTAGCTTATAGTTTTAGTTTGCTTAAAGTTTGTTTTAATTCCGCATTAATTCTTCATTAGATTAGTTAGTCACCTATTCACCCCCCCTGTAGGTGAACTTCAGATTACTGTCAGAGATTAATGTTAACTTAGCAGTGAGATAGATTTACAATTTGAGTAAATTAAATTATCAGAGGTGTGATATTAATTTGACAGGAATTTGTTTATTATTAGAGGTGTAATGCTTAACAGAATAGTAATTGAATTTGTGATTTGAGCAAATTGGTGAACCTGCCATTCTATTGAAGAGAATGACAAGTGAAATTTGATCCGCTGGGGATGTATTGAAGTTTTACTATCAGAGGTGTAATGTTAACTTGACAGGGTTGTGTACTAGAGGTAACGATTAGCTTAGCAGCAAAAGGTTTCGTTTTCATTGAGAAAATCGAAGAGATCACTATTATAGATGTAATATCAACTTAACAGTGATATGTGCCAGAGGTGTAATGTCAACTTAGCACTGAAGAGATATAGTATCAACTAAAGATCTCATTTGTATTGAGAAAATCGAGAAGATTACTATCAGAGGTTTAATGTTAAATTAACAATGAGATGGATTTGCAATTTGAGAAATTTGAATTGTCAGAGGTGTAATGTTAACTTGACAGTGATTTGTTTACTGTTAGAGGTGTAATATTTAACATAACAGTAATTTTATTTGCGATTCGAGCAAATTGGTGGATCTGTCATTCTAATGAAGAGAATTAATAAGGGGAAGTTGATCCGTTTGGAGATAAATTGAAGTTTTACTATCAGAAGTGTTATGTTAACTTGATAGTGTAATCTTAACTTAATAATGGTTAATTTAGCATTAAAAGGTCTCGTTTTCACTGAGAAAATCGAGGAGATCACTGTCAGGGGTATAGTTTTTTTAACTTAACAGTGAGATGTGCTAGAGATGTAATATTAACTTGGCAGCTGAAAATGTATAGTATTAACCAAAGATCTCATTTTTATTAAAAAAAATCAAGAAGATTACTTTCAGAAGTTTAACGTTAACTTAACAGTGTGATGTGCCAGAGGTGTGATATTATTTTAGCATCAAAGAGGTATAGTATTAACCAAAGATCTCATTTTCAATGAGAAAATCGAGAAGATTACTGTCAGATGTTTGAGATTAAATTAACAGTGTGATGGATTTGCGATTTGAGCAAATTGAATTGTCAGAGGTGTGATGTTAACTTGTCAGGAATTTATTTAATGTTAGAGGTGTAATGTTTAACATAACAGTAATTGGATTTTCCATTTGAGCAAATTGGTGGACCTATCATTCTGTTGAAGAGAATTGACAAGTAGAAGTTTCACTGTCAAAGGTGCGATTTTAACGTGACAGGGTTTTGTTTTGCGATTTGAGCAAGTTTGTTAATTTGTCATTCCGTATGAGGATATTGACAAATAGAATTTTATCTGCTGAGGGTATATTGAAGTCTTACTGTCAGAGATGTTTTTTTTAACATTACAGGTTTGATCTGAAACCCATTCACAGGGGAAATAATACAGTTTTTTGTAGACCTACCATTCCATGAAAAGGAATTGGTTAGGAATTTTGATAGGATTGGCAGGATTAAGTATCTTAGGATTTTTAGCGATCTCTCAGCAATTAACGGGTTTGATTTGCCTTTACCAACTATCTTTTGAGTTGGGCAGCCATGATATTTCCCTCAGCATAATGAGCTGTCAAGGATTTTGTATTGGACTTAAAAGCCAATGTGTTCCTCTATTCGCCGCCGGAGGCATTGAATTGCTGTCACTTTGAGTAATTTTTTGTCTGGAAAAGTATTTGATATACTTTCTAGGGGATTTTATTCCATGGAAATTATAAATACATATAGTATTTACTGATGGAATATTTTTGATTGTCTAGAGGTGCTATGTTGGACATGGTAGTCGTGAAATGCAATCAGGAGTAATATCTCTTCAAGAATTTGTCATTGATGGGCATAATGAGTCAATCTCCTTCTTGATTGATTAAGCGGTAGGCTCTATTCGAGTAGACTGACTCTACTATGAAGGGACATTCCCATAGGGTTGAATTTTCCTTCCGCCTTATGTATCATGACCATGGGTGTTCTGACAGTTAAGACAAGCTCACCTTTCTTAAAGATCTGTTCCTTGACCTTTTTATTGAAGGCTTTGGAGATTTGAGCTTGGTAAAGCTTGATTCGTTGCTGAACTTGTAGACGTTTGTTATCTAAAGCTTCCAGCTCTTGGAGGCGCAATCGATGCTTTCTCTTATTTGTCAACTCTGTCGTAACTGCAATACATAAAGATGCAATCTTAATTTTTGATGGAAGTACGACTTTTCACATCCATATACCAAGGAAAATGGCGTAGCCTTCGTTGGGGATCTGACCATTGTACGGTAAGCTCAGAGACATTCACCTAGCTTCTCGTCCCAGTCGCGTTGACTTTTTGAGACGAACATCTAGATATTTTTTGATGATCTTGTTAAAGGCTTCTGCAAGGCCGTTGACAGCAGTATAGTAACCAGTCACTGATATTGCATATTTATCATCACATTCTCATATTTATTATTTCATAAACTCTACTATTTAATTATCTTTTTTGTCTAATTATCTGCAGGGTCTTTACTAAAGGAGAAGGAAGAGATAACAAGCCCAAAGCCCATCTAAATTCTGATTTAATTCAGAATTAATTCAAATTAAAGATCAGGGCAAATCAGAGCAAATCAAAGAAGATAAACTAGTTGAAAATCAGTTAAATCAGATCTTTACAAATCAAGTTGGTTAAAATTGAAGATCAAAGGAGGTTTCATCAAAACAAGGACCCAAACTGAAAAATCCAGCAGAAGATAAAGAATGATCTTGAAATCAGGGAGCTGGAACCCCCAGTGTGGCCACTGGCATACCCAGGCCGCAGAAATACAGCCAAAACCGCTTTTTCGTGGCAATCTTATCATATCCCAAGGAGCATTTGCTCCCCTTATTTGTATACTCATCTCCCCAGTCATTTCTGCTAAAATATTGTAAAATTCTCAGGCCAAAAGAACGATTCAGCAGAGAGCATAGGCTAGACTATTCTGTAGTTTGTAACTTAGATTTTTTTTAGTTTTCTCTTTAATGTAATTTTTCATTTGATTTATTTAACTGAGACCAGAGAGAAGTTTCATGTTTGAAAGAGAAGAAGGTTATATCGAGAAGAGACGCCAGTGTAAGTTTCATCCTTTCTTCCATTGTTACTCTATTTCATATCAAAGTTACGTTTTTATATTCTCCTTCTTCTCTTACTCTTCTTCTATCGATTTTTGTTGATAATCTAAATGAAACTTATAACATCGAAACTGCCTTGCCATTGCAAGTGCCCTTGCTGGCTTATGGTAATGGATAGCCGTTTTCATTTATTTTCGGCTTGCTTTAAATTCATAGTTTAAGTATGAGAATAAGGAAGATTCTATTTGCCATGCTTTTCTCGCCTTCAAGATGAGGTAAGTCTTTGCTAAGGATTCAAGGTAAGTCAACAACCGAAAGACGTGAGTAAGTACTTTTAGGTTTTCTTTATTTTCTTTTAATCTTTAGTTTAGATCACCTCCATCACCAAATCTCTGCTATTTTCAGTTTCTTTGTACAAAATCATTTTCTATTTTTCTCCACCTTTTCAATCTACCACTTTCTTCTTAACTTAACATAGATTTTTTTTCCTTTTCTTTACTGTTGGTCCCGAGATGATGCCAATTGTTGGACTTGCTCTGTTGGCACTTATGGATCTAAAATACGAAGTCAACACAAATACTAAACAAAGAAGGATTAAAGTTAAACAAATAAATAAACTTGCAATAAAGGAAATCAAATCTCAGAAAAGTTTAGACAAACGCAAACACGAGAGATTTATCCTGGTTCGGTCCTCGTGACCTACATCCAGCCCCCAAGCCACCCACTTGAGATTTTCCTTTATCCTTGATTTTGTACACCCAAAATCACAACCATGCACACCACTTGAGAAATCCCCTTTGCCAAATGTGTACACCTTCTCTTACAACCAAGAGAACAATCACCACCTTGTACAACTTGCTTCTACAACCAAGAAGACCCTCTTATACAATGATATCTTTGAGGATTACAATACTTCCTATAAGCCTTGGTACTGTGTATGAACGTGGACAAGGTCTAGTATAGGAGAAAAACTTTAGAGAACTTCACTATAGAGTTGGAATTTGGTGAAGAACTGAAGTGGGAACAGTTTTCAGATTGGCAGAATTTTGATTTAGAAAACTGAAGATTAGGATTGGTATTTTTGCCTTAGATTAACAACCCTATTTATAGATACACTCTAGGGTTAGTTAGGGTAGTTATTAGAACCATTTTGAATGTTCAAACGTTGGAGAACGTTGCAAAAAATATCAGAATACAGAAACTGTCCAACAGTCAGAAACTGCCTATAGTCGACTTGCCTTCTGAGTTAGTCGACTATACTAGGCAAATTTTCAAAGAGTAGTCGACTAGTATTTGCTATAAGTTGACTAGGTCAAGATAAGTTCAAGTGACAGGTTTCTGGATAACTGAACCAAGTCGACTGCAACTTCTTTGTAAGTCGACTAGGCCAGGGATTAGTCGACTAGGGAAAGGGTTAGTCGACTACAAGGGTCTATTAGTCGACTATATATTCTGTCAAGTCGACTAATGGACAAACAGAGAGTTGAGTATAAATTGAGACACAGGATTAGTCGACTAGGAAGTTTGGTCAAGTCGACTACTCTATAGGTTAGTCGACTATAAAGGGATATAAGTCGACTATACAACTATGATATGTGTGTGTATCAAGGCTTTTGACATGCTATTATACAATTACAAAACACATCATATCAACTCTCTTTGGGAAGTCTTGATCATGTAGAACTCTTGATATAGTCGTGTGATAGAGCTCCAAATGAAATGCTTCACAAATGTCATCATCGAAATATGTTCCAACATTCTCCCCCTTTTTGATGATGACACGTTGTGTGCACATATGCTCCCCCTGTAGAAATAAGTTATATTTTTTCCCCCTGTAGAAATTGGGTTTATAACAAATATAGAAATACTTTGTTCTCCCCCTGCAACAAATATTCATAATATATATATATATATATATATATTATATATATATATATGTTCTTAACAACTTTCTTATATGGTACCTGCAAGATAAAACGTTAGATAGTACCAAACATAAAAGAACATATTAACCTTTAGGAGTCCAAATCCATTTTGAATTTGGTTTCCACCTGTTAGTATACACATAGTTGGATGAATTACATATATTATGAATGTATGATGCAATATATGTATTTTTATCATGAATACTTAAATTCTTAGGAATCCATATAAACTTTGTCTTAATTCTTTTTGAAACATGATTAGACTTTCTTTTCACATATGGATTACTAACATATGAAGATTTTTCAATATATCCAATACCGTAATTATTATGTAACAAGTTTTGAAAAGATAACAAATCATTCAATTTTTCTTTTCCTTGATTGAACTTAGTCACATTTTTCAAAATATTTTCATATTTCTTTTTGAAAACTAACATGTCTTTATCCAATATAGAAATCCTTTCATTCAAAGACATAGTTTCCTTTTTAAGAAAATATTTTCTTTATAAACTTCTCATTATCATTTTTTCAAAGATGATATTACTTTTTCAAACTCATCTTTTTGAGAGTTTATAGAAGAAACTTGTAAAGCATAACATGAATTTTCATTAAAAAGTTTTTCATTTTCTTTTGATAAAACTTTATTTTTCAGTTTTTCATTTTTCAGATCATTAAATAATTCATGAAATGCATCAGAAAGTTCAGTAAACGATACCTCATCATCTTCAAGTGCCATATAACAGAGGTTGACACGTTCAGTGGTTTCTTCTTCATCAGAGGAAGAGGAATCACTGTTTTCCCATGATGCTTCATAGTCTTTCATCTTTCTGAACTTTTTGCTCTTGTATTTGCCTTTATTTTTGAGTAATGGGCAATCCTTCTTCAAATGACCTGTTTTGTTACAATTAAAGCATTTAAATTTACCTTGCTTTAGAAATCTCCTGAATTTCTTTGAAAGCATTGCCATCTCCTCTTCATTGTCATCGGAATCGTCCGTGTCGGAGGATACATGGAAGGCAATTTCTTTCTTCTTTGAGTTGTGTTATCGTTCCTCCTTCTTTCTTTCTTCCAATTGCACTTCATATGCCATGAGATTACCGATTAGGTTTTCTAACGACAAAGTTGAGAGATCATTGGCTTCTTCAATTGCTGTTGTCATCTTCTCCCATTCTGGTGTGAGTGCACGAAGGATCTTGCGAACTTTTTCGACTTGGGTGTAGTCCTTTCCAAGGGATGCTAAGGAATGGGTAATGTCGGTGAATCTTGTAACCATTTCGGATATGGTTTCATTCTCCTTCATTTTGAATAATTCAAACCTGTGGACAAGAACAGATATTTTAGACTCTTTAATTTTATTTGTGCCTTCGTGTGTTACCTGAAGAGTATGCCATATTTGATGTGCAGAAGTGGCTGTTGACACACGGTTGAACTCTTCATTGGTTAAGGCACAGAATAGAGCATTCATTGCTTTGGCGTCAAGGTTCGCATTCTTCTTTTGATCATCACTCCAAGCGTTGTAGTTGGTTGTTGGCTTGGTGTACGATGCTTCTACGATGTTCCAAAGTTCGTAGTTGAGCGATTGCACGTAAATCTTCATTCTACACTTCCAATAGTTGTAGTTGGATCCGTCAAATAGCGGTGGACGTTGTGTAGAATGTCCTTCCTTGAATTGTGACGAAGGGAACTCCGTTGCCATCCTTGCTTGTTGTTGACTAGGTATGCAGGGTGATTGGAAGTGAAAAGTGCATTTTTATCATAACATTTACCATCACATTTTCATATTTATTCATTTAATTCTGCACATTTATTAATATTTTGTGATTTATTGTGTGCAGGCCTCGAAATAATAAAAAGAAAGAATTAAAGCTTAAAAAGAGCCCAAAAGCCCACATTTGAAGCCCAAGTGCAAAAGTGCAAATATCAATTGTCAAAGTGCAAATACACAAGGGCTAAAGTTGCAATTATCAAGAAGAGGGAAGGATAGACTTCTATCCAACCCTAAACACTTGCAGGATGAGGATAAAAGCCAAAGATAAGAGTGCAAAGATAAGGAAATTCGTGGATAAAGATATTGGGAGATTTGAAATCTAGATAACTTGATTCCCAAGTTATATCCAAATCCCATGATAAAGAGCCAGGATGCAGCTTCCAGAAGCAAACGCCCAGATGGACGGACCAGGAGAAGACACGCGCCAAAGCGCGTGGCAATCTGCACAAAATGCCGCAATTCCACGGCAAATGCCGCATTTTCACGGCAATTCAGATAAGCCAGGGCAACGGCTTTTGTGTATGACTTGTGTTCGGACTCTAACTCCTTCTGCGCCTATAAATACCCCCTACAGTGCAACACAGATCTCAAGTCCAGAGGCAGAGCCAAGGGCCAAAAGCTAGGGTTTTTAGGTTTTTCTCTTTCTTCTAGTTTAGGTTTTCTTTTCGTTTTTCTTTTGTAAATTCTGTAACTGAGAGTGGAGGAAGCTTTCATGGAGGAAGGAGTCCAAGCTTGTACTGAGGTGACAGCGGTGTAAGCCTACTATTTCTTCCATTGTTAATGAAATCCATTTAAGGTTCGTTTTGTTCTTTTATTATTTTATGTTCTTCAACTCTTGTTTATTCTTGTATTTCTCTATTCTTGTTTTCTTCATTTGTTTTTCTCTAATGCCTTGTGAACAATGAGACCCAATTGCATTGAGACTGCCTAGCCAAAGAAGAACCCTTGATGGCTTATGGCGATGAACATCCTATACGCCATACTTGCAAGTCTTCCAAGAAAGGTAAATCAACGCACGGATCAAAGGTAAGCAGGCTGAAGAGGTTTGTACGTGTTATAAGTTTTTCTTTCTTTTCTTTCTTTAGTTTAGATCCACATCTTCACCATCTACCAACTCTATCTTTTTCCGACCCATTGTAAATACCGCTTTCCTTCTAAACTAACTAATATTTTCTTATTTTCTTTTAATAACTAAAAAAGATAAATTTTTAGAGATCACTTACAAACGCTTCCATCGCTAGTCCCTCCCTGAGGATCACGACCCGCATAGCCTTTGCTACAGCGGATTCGCATTGAGACTAAGAAATCTACACTTCATTCTTTTTATTCACAATTCTTAAATTCTCAATCAAAATTTTGGCGCCGTTGCCGGGGAGGGACGGTAAGTTTCTCTCTAAATAAAAAAAAATTATTAACTAATTCTTTTATTCTTTTCTGTTTGCAGGTTTGGAGAACAGGAAACAGAAAAACAGCAGCAGAAGTGGACATATAGCAACTCTGTGCCTCTGCCCTCGAAGGCAGAGCAACAGAGCCTACTGTAGTGCCGCGAATCCGCGGCAATAGCCGCAGAAACGCAGCCTTAGTAGTGAACTACTAAACTGCAATTTTTGCAGGTTGCTTCAAATTGAAAATACTGTTTTCTGCTCTGTTCCAATTTGTTCTGTGATATATCTGTAAACTGCTAATTAATCAACAGTAAAAAAAAAATTGTTGTTAAAAATAAAAATTGATTAGACGTTTGCATATTAGGCACGTGTCTTTTTCAATTCCTTTATTTTTACTGTTGAAGAGTACTGGAGCAAGGTACGTACGCATTGCATGTAGAATAGGACTCATCTCTTGGTTGATTTTCTGCTTTGAGTGAATCTATCTACTTATCTTGTACACTTGCACTATTCATCTTAAGGGCATAACCCATTAACAAGATAAGGTGGGGATTTCATCACCCTTCCTTAGCCCAAAAATCACATCCCAAGCACTCACTAACCCAAGCCTAACTTAAAAATTAGTAGACGTTGGCCCTAGGGACACTCGGACTCAATTAGGAGATTATCCTAAGGGGAACGGTGTTGGAAGTTGACTCCTGCCAAATCAGTATCTAGGAAGGGGATTGAGGGCTGAAAGCCCGAAGAGTGGTGGTTATTTAATTAAGGAACGTCTTTGACGGAAAACCTCCCACCACTCTTGCCCCGACCTGGCTGATTAACTTATGGTCAAAGTCTACACCCTACCTCCCCCGTGGACAGTCTAACCAGTTAGGAGTCGTCTAGGTCTAGGTCTACCCTAACTTAGGTTAGAATTTTTTTTCTTTTTTGTTTGATTATTTGTTTTTTTTCTCTTTGTTTGTGTTTGTGTGATATGGCATATAATAATTTTTTTAATTTTATCCATATTACACACCTAACTATTTTTCGGATATTATCAACCCGGCATATCATAATTTTGATCAACCTAGTGTGCCGGAATGGTCTTATCCGAATGACTATAACCCACACCCCCCATCTTATAACTATAATTTGCATAATAATTTTAACTCTTCACAGAGTTCATGGGGTTTCGATTCCCCCGAGTCTAATTTTCAACCAAATTGTCCTCCATATCCATCTAGTCCACATTCTTTCAATGATTCATACTCAGATCCACCCATTCAGGATAGATTACCATCTATCGAGGAAATGATGAGTATGCATGAGTCCAAGCAATAATTACCATCTATCGCAGACATGATAATGCGTGAGTCCACCAACTCACAACTTCATCATGATTACACTTCCTCTTTTCAAGTCCAATCACAACATGATGCACCTATCGACTATGAAAGGATGCTTGCTGCCATGACTCAGGCTAGATTAGCCCGTGATCATGATATAGATATTATGGTTCAATCTTTACGTTCTCACAGTTCGGCCATTTCTGCTTTCGCTGACCATTCGCTTAGAGCCAACGAACCAAGTTGCTTTGGACAACAAGATTCTATTTCAGTGCCATCATTAGAACTTGCCGAAACTCTAATTCTTGATAATTTGGCAAGTTTTTCCTTTCCTGAAATAGAACTTGAGGATGAATATGATCATGATCCCCAACTTGATGATTCAATTTTATTTCCTGATCCAATTATGACTCCAGTGTCTTCACCTGATTTCACTTTTTTCGAGTCAACATTGGACCCTATTCCAATTCATCATGAAATTGAATCACCCATTTTTGATGATCATATTAAACTTGACCAATTGTGCAATTTTGAAAGTACTATGGATAAATTGGCAAGTTTTGATTTTTATATCATTAAACCCAATGAGATATGTGACCTAGATTCTCAAATCTATGATCAAGTTCAAATTCCTGAATCATTATTGACTCCTGTTCTGTAACCTGAATTAGGAAATATTTTAGAGTCAGTTTTGATTCCCACACCTATCATTGCTGAACTTGAATCACCAACATTGAGTCACATTCTATTGTGGGAAGATGATTGTGGACTTGAGCTTAAACTTATTGATTTGGACCCACTTCCTGAACCTAGCCTGACTCCTGAGCCCTTACTTGATTTGAGCTTCTTCCCTGAGTCGGTATTCGTTCCCGCACCTATAATTTCCAAGTCAATAATTCCATCTTTCCATACTCCATTTTGGGACAAGGAGGTTGACAAAATTGACTTTGAAATTTATTATGAAATTTGGAAATTTGATGGGGTGGAAATTCTTAAAAATGATTATACATATATTTTAGTGGGTTATGAAAGAAAAATTTCTGGTGGGTTCCACCAACTATTATATTATCTTGATTGGGTAGCAACGCTTGGCCCAATTAGACCACCTCCGGAACCACCACCTTAAGGTAACTTCTGCCTTCCCTTCTTTTGTTTCATGCATATATGCATTCATTCATACATTGAGGATAATGCATGAGATAAGTGTGGGGGTGGGCTTTACTAACATACTAACATAGTTAAAAACTAACAAAATTTTGCTAATAAAAAAAAATTAAAAAAAAATGTTATAAAAAGGAAATATTTTGACTTATTTTTTTTGAAAGAAATCTAAGTTAGTTTAAGGATTAGGAAAATCATGATTTGGATTTCTAAAAACTTGGTCAAAATAAATAAATTGTTTAAATTTTAGGTATAGGAGGAGAAATTGAATAAGTAATTAGTCTTGATTTTTACCTTAATGAAATGTGCATACCTAATGCATATCTAGGATTATAAGACAAAGACCTTTGTGCCTCATATATAAAAAAAAAAAGAGAAAAATCACTAATTAAGCTGGATACATGTGCCTCAAGAAGCATAAGTATTCACGCCTAAAGGTGAGTGTAAAAATAATAATAATAATAATAAAACCTTAGTTTTGTGGCCTAGTTCATTCGAATTTGAGTCCGCGGGGTGTTTTCTCACCTGGTGCCCTAAAGCCGACCGGTTTGGGAGTCACTGACTTTAAGTTCGCTACATGGGTGGATTAGAAAGCCTAAACTAAGAAAAATTACTTATATGTACTAACACATCTAATAATCAATTAGTTAGGTATTAGGGCCTCAAGAAGCCTTGATACTTACACGAAAGAAAATTAGATGATTATACATATCAAAAAAAAATAATATATATAATATAATAATACTTATATAATAAAGAGGCATGAGAGTCCAAGTTAAGGAATTCCTAGTATAAATTCATAAGGATGCATATGATTTTTGGTAACGAAAAAGACTATATTAGAAATTCAATTTTAATCCTTACCTAAAATGAATAACAATTCACTTTATTAAGACTAAGTTTAAAGAATGAATAAAAATGATAATCCTAAAACTTATAGACTACTTAGTCTCATCAATCAAATAATTCAAATATTTTTCTTTTTATGGATTTTGTGGGTGTAATCCGCTGAAAACCCTCACGAGACACACTCGTCCTCTAGGGTAACCTAGAGGTTTAACGGCTTGTTGCACATGCTAAGTGCAACCGTGATTCCTACGAAAGTGAGTTAGGTTAGATTAATTTTTCTTTTTCTTTGTTTTTACTCGAGGACGAGCAAAAAGATAAGTGTGGGGGTGTGATTGGTAGTGAAAAGTGCATTTTTCATCATTTTTATCAATAACATTTATATCACTTATTTATTTATTCATTTAATTTATTTATTATATTTTGTGATTTATTGTGTGCAGGCCTCGAAATAATAAAAAGAAAGAATTAAAGCTTAAAAAGAGCCCAAAGCTCACATTTGAAGCCCAAGTGCAAAAGTGCAAATATCAATTGTCAAAGTGCAAATACACAAGGGCTAAAGTTGCAATTATCAAAGAAGAGGGAAGGATAGACTTCTGTCCAACCCTAAACACTTGCAGGATGAGGATAAAAGCCAAGATAAGAGTGCAAAGATAAGGAAATTCGTGGATAAAGATATTGGGAGATTTGAAATCTAGATAAGTTGATTCCCAAGTTATATCCAAATCCCATGATAAAGAGTCAGGATGCAGCTTCCAGAAGCAAACGCCCAGATGGACGGACTAGGAGAAGACACGCGCCAAAGCGCGTGGCAATCTGCCACCAAAATGCCGCAATTCCACGGCAAATGCCGCATTTTCACAGCAATTCAGATAAGCCAGGGCAACGGCTTTTGTGTACGACTTGTGTTCGGACTCTAACTCCTTCTTCTGCGCCTATAAATACCCCCTGCAGTGCAACACAGATCTCAAGTCCAGAGGTAGAGCCAAGGGCCAAAAGCTAAGGTTTTTAGGTTTTCTCTTTCTTCTAGTTTAGGTTTTCTTTTCGTTTTTCTTTTATAAATTCTGTAACTGAGAGTGGAGGAAGCTTTCATGGAGGAGGAGTCCATGCTTGTACTGAGGTGACAGCGGTGTAAGCCTACTATTTCTTCCATTGTTAATGAAATCCATTTAGGTTCATTTTGTTCTTTATTATTTTATGTTCTTCAACTCTTGTTTATTCTTGTATTTCTCTATTCTTGTTTTCTTCATTTGTTTTTCTCTAATGCCTTATGAACAATGAGACCCAATTGCATTGAGACTTGCCAGCCAAGAGAAACCCTTGATGGCTTATGGCGATGAACATCCTATACGCCATACTTGCAAGTCTTCCAAGAAAAGGTAAATCATCGCACGGATCAAAGGTAAGCAGGCTGAAGAGGTTTGTACGTGTTATAAGTTTTTCTTTCTTTTCTTTCTTTAGTTTAGATCCACATCTTCACCATCTACCAACTCTATCTTTTTCCGACCCATTGTAAATACCGCTTTCCTTCTAAACTACTAATATTTTCTTATTTTTTTAATAGCTAAAAAAGATAAATTTTTAGAGATCACTTACAAACGCTTCCATCGCTAGTCCCTCCCTGAGGATCACGACCCGCATAGCCTTTGCTACAGCGGATAGTATTGAGCACCTCGCACGCCTTTACTTCTCAATCTGATATTTTATTTTTGTGTGCAGGTAAATCTCAATCACAGGGCTTGTATGCCGGTTCAGGGTATGCAGGGCTCTGATACAATTGTTGGTCCCGAGATGATGCCAATTGTTGGACTTGCTCTGTTGGCACTTATGGATCTAAAATACGAAGTCAACACAAATACTGAACAAAGAAGGATTAAAGTTAAACAAATAAATAAACTTGCAATAAAGGAAATCAAATCTCAGAAAAGTTTAGACAAACGCAAACACGAGAGATTTATCCTGGTTCGGTCCTCGTAACCTACATCCAGTCCCCAAGCCACCCGCTTGAGATTTTCCTTTATCCTTGATTTTGTACACCCAAATCACAACCATGCACACCACTTGACAAATCCATTTGCCAAATGTGTACACCTTCTCTTACAACTAAGAGAACAATCACCACCTTGTACAACTTGCTTCTACACCAAGAAGACCCTCTTGTACAATGATATCTTTGAGGATTACAATACTTCCTATAAGCCTTGGTACTGTGTATGACGTGGACAAGGTCTAATATATGAGAAAAACTTCAGAGAACTTCACTATAGAGTTGGAATTTGGTGAAGAACTGAAGTGGGAACAGTTTTCAGGATTGGCAGAATTTTGATTTAGAAAACTGAAGATTAGGATTGGTATTTTTACCTTAGATTAACAACCCTATTTATAGATACAATCTAGGGTTAGTTTAGGGTAGTTATTAGAACCATTTGAATGTTCAAACGTTGGAGAACGTTGCAAAAAATACCAGAATACAGAAACTGTCTAACAGTCAGAAACTGCCTATAGTCGACTTGCCTTCTGAGTTAGTCGACTATACTAGGCAAATTTTCAAAGAGTAGTCGACTAGTATTTGCTATAAGTCGACTAGGTCAAGATAAGTTCAAGTGACAGGTTTCTGGATAACTGAACCAAGTCGACTGCAACTTCTTTATAAGTCGACTAGGCCAGGGATTAGTCGACTAGGGGAAAGGGTTAGTCGACTACAAGGGTCTATTAGTCGACTATATATTCTGTCAAGTCGACTAATGGACAAACAGAGAGTTGGGTATAAATTGAGACACAGGATTAGTCGACTAGGAAGTTTGGTCAAGTCGACTACTCTATGGGTTAGTCGACTATAAAGGGATATAAGTCGACTATACAACTATAATATGTGTGTGTGTTGGCTTTTGACATGCTATTATACAATTACAAAACACATCATATCAACTCTCTTTGGGAATTCTTGATCATGTAGAACTCTTGATATAGTCGTGTGATAGAGCTCCAAATGAAATGCTTCACAAATATCGTCATCGAAATATGTTCCAACATTTACAAGAACTAAGAAGAACTTTTAACCATTTTTAGTGAACTAAAAGAGAACTTACAATATGCTTCCATCGCTAGTCCCTCCTTATGAATCACGACCCGCATAGCACTTTCTATCGCGGTAGTATTGAGCATCTTGCCTTTTATTCTTAAGTTCTGAAATTCTGTAATTTTCTGTGTAGGTTAAAACTCGATCAAATTTTGGGCACCGTTGCCAGGAGGACAATAAGTAACTCTCTTTTTGTTACTTTATTGGTTTATACTTTCTTCCCTATTCTTGGTGTGCAGTTAATGATATCAAGTAAATAAGAGGTACAGTAGACATGTAAGTGTCTCTGGACTCTGCTTTGGAAAGCAGAGGCCAGAAGACCTCGGTATTGTTGCGCAAACGTGGCAATCTGAGAGGATTACTCACCTAGCTTTTTTACAGGGTGACTGAACTGTTGGCCCAGAGGCCTTCCACTCTAGTTTTGATGATGATTAACTCATGTAGTTATGTTTACTAATAATCTTGTGATGTTTTTTTTCAGATCCTTAATCAAGATATTAGTAGGTGATTAGCTTCAATAAAGGAGTTTTGAAGCCTTTCACATGGTGATTCCAGAGCCCGAGCATAAAGATCATATATAGCACTCGTTGGAGTCAAGCTCGGAGGATCACGGTTTGGATCGAGCCGGCTTGAAGACGGAGTTCGTCAAGTAGACATCGGTACCTAGTTTAGTTTATGTTTTAGATCCATTTGTAAAGACTAGATAGTGTGGTATGCTCAAGTTCACACACACACACGTGTTTCTAGTTTTCATGTTTTGGATATTGGTTTTCGGTTTTTGGTTTAACCGATATTGGTTTTCATGAATAGATAGTTTCAAAACAAGTTTACTTGGTTTTATGTATATTAGATTCATTCTATATACATGTATGCTTCATGACTTAAATAAACTTAGTTTGACATACCTATTCATGTATTTAGGTTTTGTGTTTTAACAAAACATATTTCATATTTGAAGTAAAAAACATGGATATATATATGTTTCTTGTATATTGGACTTATGTCCATATGCAACATGCCTAAAAGTGTTTAAGTATCATGTTTTTGTATTTGAATGAGTTTTGGACAAAACGAATTTTCATTTGAAAAATCCAAGTTTGGAAAAATACAGATTTTGGTTTTCAGCAAAATTTTCATAACACAAAAATGGTTCAAAAAGTTTGAAATTTGTGTTGAAATTTTTCACACAAGTTTGTATTTCAATGCATTATGCTAAAACTATTTTTGTGAATTTTTAAGGAATTTATGCGATTTTTCAGAATAATAAAAACCAAGTTTTTCTGTCCCAAACAGTTTTCTGCCAGGCTCTGGCAGTCGACCGGACCGGTCGACCGACGTGCACAAAACGTGCACGCTTGGCCAGCCACTTGGGTCGGTCGACGACCGGCGGTCGACCGACTGCAAGGACCCCACTCTCGAGTGGGGGCGGTCGACCGACCGGTCGACCGTAAGGCGTGGGCGATCGACCGCGCAGTCGACCGGCCAGAGAGCATTTGCTCTCTGGATTGGGACGGTCGACCGGGCGGTCCACCGCTAGCCTCCAACGGTAAAAAATTTGACCGTTGGCGGTCGACCGGGTGGTCGACCGCCAGCCGCCAAGCTGATAGTTCAGCCTAACGGCTAGTTTTTGATGGGGCTTTATATACCCATTGGTTTGAGTTTTTCTCTTAGATTTGAAGAGTAAAATATACAGAGTTTCTCTAGTGTTTTAAACTAGTTTTCAAAAGTGTTTTAGTGCCAAAAAGGATTCATCTTATTTGTTTTTAGGGTTTGGAAAAATCAAAGAAAATTTGGATTTGGGATATTTGCTTAGTTCTTCATTTCTATCAAATACAAGTTATTTTCCCAAGTACTTTTCTTTGTGTTTTTGTTTCCAAACTCTTGGTTTTTCCCACACTTGAGCTATATCTCCTATCCTATTCTATAGGATCATTTATTTGTGGGAAAATTGGTTTTGGTTGAGATATACCACTTTGTTGTACCCTCCTTTATTTGTTGTATCCCTCTTTGGTAGAGGTTTGATTTGGGTTGTGGTTAGCTCCCTCTTTGGTAGAGGTTGAGGTTGTGGTTGTTTTGGCTAAGGGCCTACCCCTCTTGTGTGAGGTGGTGTTTGTGTTGCCCTCGGTGGAGGTTGTATTGGTTGGATTGGTGGAGTTTGGTACTCCGGTCTTCGGTAGACCCTTTGTATTGCCTCGGTGGAGGCTGTATTGGTTGAGAGAGGAGTTCAGTACTCCTAGTGGATTGGAAATCCTTCTCGGTGAAGGGGGGACGTAGAGCTTTGTGCTCGAACCTCGAAACACATCTTGTTGTTTGCATTTGATTCATTGACTCTAACTCTCTCCTTATTATGTTTGCATGCTTTTCATGTTCATCGATTTATAGCATGTCTTGGTTTATTGATTATTATAATTATGCCATGTTAGTTAGATTAGTGATATACATGTTAGTTATTTGAGACACCCATGTTTAATATGGACTTATATCTTTGTGTTCTCACTTTGTTTTAAACTAATATGTATGTCCTAGATCTAATGCATATGCATATACATAATGATCATGTGGATATTTATGATTTTTATTTTTATTCTTCATGTTTTGATTACTTGTTTAAGTGTTAGTTTTCATTAAAACTAGGATATATACTTGTACATATAATGGGCCACAAATAAATTTTTATATGTTTGTGCTTGAATGCTTATTTGTACCCATTAGATGTTCTAGTATAGTCTAGTTTGATGATTCATGCATTTAAACTTGTATTTCCCATTTTGGACATGTTTTATGATCATGTTTTTTTCACTTCATGTATATGTCTATTTGGCCAAACCTTAAGATATACATGTATACCCCCTTGAGTCATTTGCTTTTCATGCAAACCTTCATCATGGACTCAATTGTGTTTGGGGATATGTATGTATACTTCTTGTTTTGTACAAAACATACATATGCCTTGAAGTATAAATTGTTTTATTGAAAATTATTTTTGACGATTTTCATGTTTTCATGTTTAAGGAATTTCAGTTGAGCTTGATTGCATATTTTCATGATAATGTGTTCACATATATCTTGTACACTCACCTCACTTATTGTTTTCTCATGATTTTGTTTTCATGAGTATCATATGGGCTATATAGATTTTGAGTGTTTGATGATCATGTGATCTACATATTTTTCATGAAATATAATTTTGTTTTATTCCTTGCTTGAAGGATTTCGTACTAGTTTATAAGTTTTTCATATAACTAGTTGCGATATTCTTCGTTATAGTAGAGTTTTCAAACAAACTATATTTTTTTAAATGCTATTTTTGAAAACCCCTACCTTCTACGGGCGATTGGTTGGCGGCCATGCCTTGTATATTAATATTGAAAATCTTTTAAACATGAGCATGAAATGGGTGGAAAGGATTATGAGTTATACCTTGATATTTTTGTTGTTTCAATTGGTATCATTGGATCTTTTCAATTGGTATCAATATTGACATTTTTTTGTATACTCATATATTTTTTATGTATGTATGCTTAGACTTCAAATAGTATCAATTTCGATTGGTATCTAATTTTTCATACATATATATGTTTTATTTGTGCTTACTATATATATCTTTAAGCACAAATTTTGATTATGATAAGCTTGATTTTTAATGACTATCATTTTCAATTGATTAGTTTTCAATTGGTATACTAGTACAGCTTATGCATCGTTTTATTTGGTATTTCATAAAGGGGGAGAAAACTCGTATTTCATCTTTCAATTGGTATTTTGTTTACCATTGGTTTTGTATTCCACTCCCATACTTTATGATGAAAAATGATTAAAAAATTAATATTGATTTTTAATTTGGTATGATATGCTTATAAAGAAAATACCTTACTATTGGTATCAAGATGTTATTTGTTTACTTTCATTTGGTATCATGTAATGAAAGATTTTTTTTTTTTTTTCAATTGGTATCATAAAATGTTTTGATTTGTATTTGCCTATATGCAGGGGAGCTTAACATCTCTTCTACATATAGATTCATGTTGAGTGTATCTTATATTGAGGAGCTTGACAACTCTTCTTTATGCGATACACGTGTGTAGGGGGAGCTTCACATCTCCTCTTATGCATTGCATATTATGCGTTATTGAATTAGGGCTTGTCATTCCTCCTTCATGTAATGCATATATGTAGGGAAGTTAACTTAGCGTCTTCCTCTTCATGAATGTATATCACATAATATCCTTTATTGATTTGTTTTATGTCCCCCTTTGTTGATTTTTGCTTTTGACAAAAGGGGGAGAACATTTTGTTTTTACTTTAACCCCTTTGTTGATGATTGATAAAAGGGGAGAAGTATTTGATACATATGCATGTTTTCCTTGTTTTTATCCATAAAGGGGTAAAGTATTTATGTTTATGCATATATGTCTTGTTTTGCAAATAGGAGAAAAGTATTTGATGATTTTATGCTTGATTGGCATGTTTATCTCCTTGTATTTGCATTCATGTTTATGAGCCTTCATTGCATATATTTATTGTTTATTGCTATGCATGAGTTAAGGGGAGCTTCTTTGAAGCTTAACTTTAATCCATGCATATATAACTCCATGAGTCTTGTCATGATCAAAAAGGGGGAGATTGTTGGCCTAGAGGCCTTCCACTCTAGTTTTGATGATGATTAA